>RCUC01002151.1:0-52280 GCA_003697995.1 Taxidea taxus jeffersonii
TTGCTTTTTGCTTTTGTTTCCCTTGCCTCAGGAGATGTGTCAAGTAAGAAGTTGCTACAGCTGGGGATGCCTGGGTGGCTCAGTTGGTTAAGCATCTGCCTTCTGCTTGTGATCTTGGGGTCCTGGGATCGAGCCCCACATCGGGCTCCTTTCCCTCCGCTCTTCCCCCCTGTTTGTGCTCCCTTTCTCTCTCAGGTGAATAAATAAGATCTTAAAAAAAAAAAAAAAGTTGCTATTGCTGATGTCAAAGAAGTTGCTGCCTATGTTCTCCTCTAAGATTTTGATGGTTTCCTGTGTCACATTTAGGTTTTTCATGCACTTTAAATTTATTTTCATGTACAGTATAAGAAAGTGGTTCAGTTTCATTCCTTGACATGTTGCTTTACCTTAATATTGTTGTAGTAAACCTGAGTTGTAGATAACTTAGTTAATCTTTATCTCAAATCAAACATTTTAAGTACTAGAAGCATTGATCTTAGTATGATAATTTTTTGTAATTGTTCCACTCTGAGATATTCACAGTTTTCTAGTTAATACTTTAATTAAAAAATTTAAATAAAGGTTATACTACTTTATTTCCCAAATGAGAGAGGAAGAGCTTTATTTCAGGTAGTTCCTTCACACAACATTTAAAAAAGTCTCATGATTTTCCATCTTAAAAACACAATGAGGGGCACCTGGGTGGCTCAGTGGGTTAAAGCCTCTGCCTTCAGCTCAGGTCATGATCCCAGGGTGCTGGGATCGAGCCCCGCATCCGGCTCTCTGCTCAGCAGGAGCCTGCTTCCCTTCCTCTCTCTCTGCTTGCCTCTCTGCCTACTTGTGATCTCTCTCTGTCAAATAAATAAATGAAATCTTTAAAAAAAACCACAATGAATAACAATAATAACTAATCTTACCCTGCCCTCTGTTTTTTTTTTTAAAGATTTTATTTATTTATTTGATAGACAGAAATCACAAGTAGGCAGAGAGGCAGAGAGAGAGGAGGAAGCAGGCTGTCCGCAGAGCAGAGAGCCCGATGCGGGGCTCGATCCCACAACCCTGGGATCATGACCTGAGCCGAAGGCAGTGGCTTTAACCCACTGAGCCACCCAGGTGCCCCCTGCCCTCTGTTTTTCTTCAGGTATCATCCTGTCTTTTTCCTCCCTTTCATGGCCAAACTTCTGTAACATGTTGCTCCCATTGGTTTCTTTCACTTCTTAATTTCTATTTACTCATAAATAACTTCAGTCTGGTTCATGCTGTTAGCTGTCTTTGCTTTGCTTTGCTGAAACGTTTTTATCTGATGTAGTCCAAGTTGTTTATTTTGTTTTTCTTGCCTGTGCTTTCAGTGTCATATCCAAAAAATCATTGCTAAGACCAGTGTTGGGAGAGGGTGGTGGGGTTACATTATATGTTTAAATAAAGCTTAAAAAAAAAGACAGATATTATTCAGCCATGAAAGAAAGGAAATCCTGACATTTCTGACAACATGGATGGACCTGGAGGGCATTATGCTAAGTGAAATAAGCCAGAAACAGAAGGACAAATACTATATTATCTTAGTTATGTGGAGTCTTAAAAAATTGAACTCATAGAAACAGAGAGTAGAATGAGTTGAGGGGGGTGGTGAGAGAAATGAAGAGATGTTGGTCAAAGGCTAAGGTTTCAGTTATAAGATGAATAAGTTCTAGGGGTCTAATGTACAGGATGATAACTATAGTTAGTAATACTGTGTTGTATACTTGAACTTTGCTAAGACAGCATACCCTAATGATTTTTATCACACACAAAATGATAACAATGTGTGGTAATGTATGTTTTCATTATCTTAATTGTAGTAATTATTTCACAATTCATACACATATGTAATTGTCATTATCAAATTGTGTACTTAAACATATGTAATTTTTTCAATTATATCTCCATAAAACTGGAAGAACAAAATAAGAAGAAAATGTGTTAGGTTTGAAGAATGAGAATTCTTGAGAATGAAAAAGTTTTTACACTTCTTGAGGACAGGGAAGAAAACACATTTTTCTCATTTTTTAAAAAAAATTATTTTTTAATTTCTTTTCAGCGTTCCAGAATTCATTGTCTACCCATCACACCCAGTGCTCCATACATTACCTGCCCTCCATAATACCCACCACCAGGCTCACCCAACCTCCCACCCTCCTCCCCTCCAAAATCCTCAGATTGTTTCTCAGAGCCCACAGTCTCTCATGGTTTGTCTCCCCCTCCAATTTCCCCAACTCCCTTCTCCTCCCCAGCTCCCCATGTTATTTTAATTAGTTTCATTGAAAATTTGGAATTGCCCTGATCAGGACAGTTTATTTGTGTTGTTAATTTAAACACCAATAATAAAGTGAAAACCATCTGTAGCGTTTATGAAACCTTCTTTGGAGCCCTGCACTGTGCATATGATATCACAAAGACCTTAACAGTCACAGTCCATTTGAGGAGCTTAAAGATTACTGCAGTAAATATTCATAAATCCAATAATTATTTCAATTGTATGATGAAAATCTACCAGAAACTTGTTTTGCACATTGAAACTTAAGTGATGTAATCTCTGGAAAATATGTTCAAAAAATGAAAACCAAGTTTACAAAGAATTCTCATTGTTGTATTTCTGAAGAAATCCCTCTTGAGAGAAATCTAATTAAGCTGTGCAGTGAATGCAATCCCTATGGTCTTCAGCCAAAATAAAAATATTGCCTATTCCATGACTAATTTGCAATTGTAGAAGGTCTAGAAGCCCAACAAGGAAAAGAAAATTCACCTTATGAATAGGTATGTTCTCTTACTCATAATGTCCTGTAAAATTACACTGAGGTCATAGAAAGGAGATTCTGTTAGTTTTGGTTTCCATGGATTTTAGTTGCCTAATTGTTGACTTATTCTTTTCAAATTTAAATGAGTCAAAATATGTATGAAAATGAATTGATAAATGGCTAGAGTGTGCTCCATTCCAAACTCTTAACTGTGGCTTTAAGAAAAGTGTAGAAATCAGAACCTGAATATAGCATGATTATATTTTACTCTACACACTTGTTTTATATAACTTCTTTACAATTAGAATACCTCCTTATATTACTTGCATAACACTCTGCATAAGACTAGAATATCAGTATGATAAAAACAAAAAATATATAATGTAACTTAAAGCCATTGTTTTCTTTTAATTTCTTTGAATTTACCCTAAGATCTAGAACTCAAAATCAGGAAGAAATATTGCCTCCATTTTAATTGGACATTTATTTAGAAAGATTTAGTAAAAGGAACCCAAATGACTAGGTTCTATGTAAGACCACTGATCCTAGGAAAGCTCCTTCACTAAAGTTTGATAGAAAACCATGCCAGGTGACTGGATTCCCTTCAACATTTTCTTTCCTCTTTGCTGTCTCCACCGATGTCTGGCTCTGAGCCAACAATGAGTAGAAATCAGTCCCTCTGTACCACATTCACATTCGTGGCTTTTTCCTCTCTAGCAGAGTTACAGCCTGTGCTCTTTGTTGTGTTCTTAGTCATTTACTCATTTACTGTGGGAGGAAACCTCATTGTCATCTCCCTGATCTGGGTAACCCCTTCCCTGCACACTCCCATGTATTTCTTCTTGGTTAACCTGTCTTTTCTGGAGATGTGCTACATTACCAGTGTGGTGCCTCAAATGCTAGTGCACCTGCTGGTGGAGAGCAAGACCATAAGTGTGGGGGCCTGTGCAGCTCAGATGTACATATTTGCCATCTTGGGACTGACAGAATGCTGCCTGCTGGCAGCCATGGCTTATGACCGCTTTGTAGCTATTTGTTACCCGCTGCATTATACTCTGCTGATGGGTCCTCGTGTGTGTTTGAAATTGGCTGTGGCATCTTGGACCACTGGGGTGGTGGTGGAGTCAGCCCAGATCACCCGCATCTTCAGTCTGCCCTTCTGTGGAACTGGAAAGATTCAGCACTTTTTTTGTGACATCATGCCTGTAGTGAAACTGGCTTGTGTTGATACATCCCACATTGAGATTGTGATGTTCGCTGTCTCTGTGCTCTTCGTTATGACTCCCTGTTTGCTCATCCTGTGCTCCTACCTGAGAATTCTTGTAACCATCTTGAGAATCCCTTCAGCAACTGGCAGACGCAAAGCTTTTTTCACTTGTTCATCTCATATCCTCGTTGTTTCTCTGTTCTATGGCACTGCCTTGTTCACTTATCTTCAGCCAAAGACTGCACACACTCCAGAAACAGACAAAGCAACTGCACTCATGTACACAGTGGTCACACCTGCTCTGAATCCTGTTATCTATACCTTGCGGAACAAGGAAGTAAAGGAAGCCTTTCAAAGAGTAACACAGAAGAACCCTCTTAGACAAATGGCCTAACCTAGCCATAGTAGATGAAACTTACACTATTTATTCAGAAAAGTTACCCAATGTTTTATGATCCCTCTACAAATATACATTGTTCTTAAAGTATGTATTGCATCCAATTGGGAAATATTTGTAATGTGCATTTTTCAATGTGTTTAAGCAAAAGGCAACTATGCAATAGGATATTTAAATAATTTATCTTTCATTTAATCAATAAATTATCAAACGTTTCTTGTGTCCTAGAAAGTATTCATTTTTTAAAAGATTGTATTTGTTTATTCATGAGAGACAGAGGGAGAGATAGAGGCAGAGGAAGAAACAGGTTCCCCACTGAGCAGGGAGCCCAATGCAGGACTCGATTCCACAGCCCTGAGATCATGACCTGAGAGAAGGCAGATGCCCAACCATCTAAGCCACCCAGGAGCCTGACAGTATTCATTTTTTCTTTCTCCATTGGTACTAAGATTAAGGTTCGTATCTCTTACACCATTTCACTGAGGAACATGAAATATTCTTGTAGGAAAAGATTAAAAATGAATAGGAAGTAATCAGTACAATTTTGATGTCAAATACATGCTGTTAGAATTTAAGCTCTTAAGTGGCATATGCTCCCTTACTTAGCTCTCTATACTTAAAAATCGTGCATCTTAAATAATTAACTGTTAATAAATGCTGGTGAGTGATATACACTATAATACAATTCTAAGTATTTAAACTACCAAAGCGTTTAAAGTGTCTAACTTGTAAATCTGGTGGGATCCTGATTCTTTATACAAAACTAAATTCTTCCTTGCCCTTATTCACTCAGTGCTTGAGTTTTCATATGAATGAAGTCTTAGAGAATTTTCTCCCTATTTGACATTCACTCTTGTTACTCCCATTGTAAACCTTGTTTAAATGTATGGGTTTGAATATAATATCCTTTAGGGACTTCCCATTTATTCTAGCTAATAACTATTATATTTTTGATCCCCAAATAATGAAGAACAAGACTTCCATAAGAGATTAAACTAAATAACTTTTATTTTTTAAAGCTTTTATTTATTTATTTGTCAGAGATGACAGCAGAAGTAGGCAGAGCAGCAGGCTGAGGAAGAGAGAGAAGCAGACTCTCCACTGAGCAGGGAGCCCAATGTATGGCTTGACCCCAGGACCCTGGCATCATGACCTGAGCTGAAGGTAGATGCTTAACTGACTGAGCCACCCAGGCACCCCTAAACTAAATAACTTTTAAACAAATACTGATTTCTTATGGCAACTTTGGAGAAGTGAAGTGACCAAAAAATGTAAATGTTCAGTGATATATTGTAAAAATTAGAGTTAACTTTTGACTTTTATCTTAGCTGTTATCCTAGAGTCAAATCTTAATACCAGTGCTAGTTATTTATTTGGAAAGCACTTGGAGTGGGAAAATGACACAGGCAAGGAAAGATGACACTAAATTGTCCATTATTATGACAGGTACCATAAAAGGGCCCTAAAATTTATTTTTATGGAGAAAATAGTGTAAAACACAATCCTAAAGTGTATTGCTACATACACACTTATTCTCATATATCATTGATTGAGGGTTGATCTTAGGAAGTGATCACTCTGACACTATTACTTCACTACTAACTGTAGCAGACTTCTGAAAATGCCCTCAGGAATAGTGATCTAGATTTGTGGCATCTGGAATGCATCTGGCATTTGATCTTAAAATGGCAAAGTTGAAGGGATATAGGAGGTGATACTGTCAGTGAAAGTTACAAGTTTATTCTACAGAAGTATTTGAGATACTTGTGATAGTTAAAGGAAGTAAAATATAGGTATGAATTGGTATGAATATAAAATAAAAATTTATATTTCAATAATTGTTTTTCTCTCTTTCATTTTCTGATTCTGGAGAATGGTAGCTTCTTCAAGACCAATGCTAGAACTATATACCACACAGACAAGAGAAAAATATAAATCTTGTCCCATCAATCCCTTCTTATCATAGGTTGACATTCACCTCAACCACTAATTTAGCTTTTTTAGAACTCTACAATTGGTCTCTTTTTTAGAATAGCCTTCACAAATACAAATTTAACATTTTAAATTAATCAGCAGATGAAAGACTGTAGATACAAGTTGCAAGAACATATTCATATAGTTGTGATTAAGTGTGACTATTTTTCAAAATTATCCAATGAAAATTTCCTATGATCCATTTCTTAAAACTGAATATAATTAGTCATTTTTACTATTTCTTTTTCTATTTATATTCATTTAGTGCTATGAGTGAAAAATAAAACATACAATAAACTATTATTTAAGTATTTGTTCATCAGAGCATCCACCATTACAAATATTTTATAATGTTTTATACAAGGTAATGTGACACCCCTTCATTTGCATTTAGGTTTAAATACCCCTATTATATTAAAAATGAAAAAAAATCCATCTTATTAGTGGGCTGAGCAATACTTTCAGGTCACTTTTGTATCCTACCACTAGCGTTGTTTGGATATGCAGGCTCATGGGCTAGAAGGTCTTGAGGAACTCCGTCATGTATCTTCCAGTGCAAAACATCCTCTTTGTAATAAACATAAGTGAGATGGAGATTTTTCTAGAGAATTCCGTTCAAATGCACTACACCTTTTAATATGTTTATCATAATGCAATAACAAGAACAAATTACTTTCTTTTTGGTAGAGTTTATAGTTTGTGGTGATTAAATGCATAAAACATTATTAAAAATCACATAGCTCATGTCCTGACACTGAGTAGCCATGCAATAATAGTTACTATTAACTTTATTAAAAATCAATAAGCTTTTATAAAAATCCCTGTCTTGTAAATTGTTTTGAGACCTTTTTTTGCACCCAGAAATTGATTTTTCTGCAAAAGATTTTGTTGTATTTGTAAGCCTGCTTCCAGGCATAGTTTAGTGTTCCATGTGCCCTAATTTCTCATACTCAAGTAAATCAATTAATTAAAATCACTTTGTGAAGTGTGTTAAGTCCTGTGGACATAAATACATAAGTTTCAGCTTTCACATACACAAGCAATGGTGTTTTCATGTATTAACAGTTATTCTGATTATTTAATCATACTCTTTTCTAATAACAATTCTCTAATATTCTTATCATTGATGTTCAAGAAAGGTCAAAAACAAAATACTTCAAGGGGACAGAAAGTGAAGCAGCTAAATTAATAACCAAGAATTCACTTCACATTGCAGGATATGATAAAACTGATAACCATATCATGAGTCACTGGTCCTCTCAGTTACCTTACATGCACTATTTTGGGAAAAAGATTATATAATGTGCATGTGTGTGTGTGTGTGTGTGTGTGTTTATTTGCTGAGCTGATGATAAAAATATGACAGTGTTATGCAAGTTTTTTCCTACTTACCTTATTTTTATAAAGTGGTTGTCTTCCCTTCATTCTCCTGTCTTCCTTTGTATTGAATACACAATATATTGTTTTGCTCAGTTTTATCATCATAGTCAAATTACCACCCAGGTCCTAAGTTTTAGAATATGATGATCAGAACCTGGATGCTTATCAATAGAATTACAACTGGAAAAGATTCAGCTGGATATTTTCAACTCAGAAACTAGACATCACTGCAAATAGGAGCTGAACAAATGTATTTATCTCCTGTGTCTGAACAATATGAACATGTGCTCCCTCCTGTTGAGAAGTGTTTGTGGTTGTACATGATGATGTGGTAACCTCAGATAAGAGAAAGTTCAAAAGAAGGGAATTACTGAAGGCTCTGTAGGTATTGCAGTAGCAGAGCCTCACTCCCCCTTCAAAGCTTTCTCTTAGTTGTGTCTGAGACACATAACATATACTTCACATATGTACTCCCCACCCCCAACTCCAGTCCAACAGCTGCCAGTCACCACAGGGTGTCTGATCTCTTATATTGTTTTGCTCTCACTTTCAAATACTCACTGCCCTAAAAAACCACTTGGAGAGGGTTTACTGTTGCTATCTATTCCCAAACTATTAAGATATCTATCCATGGGATGCCTGGGTGGCTCAGTTGGTTAAGCAGCTGCCTTCGGCTCAGGTCATGATCCCAGCGTCCTGGGATGGAGTCCCACATCAGGCTCCTTGCTCAGCGGGAAGCCTGCTTCTCCCTCTGCCTCTGCCTGCCACTCTGTCTGCCTGTGCTCGCTCCTGTCCTCTCTCTCTATCTGACAACTAAATAAATAAAATCTTAAAAGAATATATATCTATCCATGTTCACACCAGAAGTAATGTTTCTCAACCTCCCGTTCCCCAGAATTTCAAAATGACACTGGATCTTCAGGAAAAAAGGTGAAAAAAATCTCTTTACCAAACTTGTGTAACATTTTATTTCTTGAATTCAATGCAGTTTATCCCCAAATCAAAAGTTTAGAGAATATTTTCCACACATACCACAAAAGATAAATCAATACTGCCTTTGGGTTTAGAAAAATGAGGAGCCATTTCAAAAAGCAACCTCACAAATTACCTTATTGTAAAATCAATGGTAAGAAAGAGATTTGTATAGATCCTGAATTTAAGTAAGAAAAAGTTATGGACACTAATGTGATGCTTTCCAGTACATGCCTACTTCTCTGAGATTGGCCCAGCACTTAGCTTCCCCATGTTAAGACAACTTGATGTCACTTCCACAGCCAAAAGTGATTTTTTAAAATACTTTATTTATTTGAGAGAGAGACAGAAAGACAGAGAGAGCACAAGCTGGGGGAAGGGTAGAGGGAGAGGGAGAAGCAGACTTGTCGCTGAGCAGGGAGCCTGACATGGGGCTCAATCCCAGAGCCCTGGGATCATGACCTGAGCTGAAGACAGATGCTTAACCGACTGAGCCACCCAGGTGCACCTCCAAAACCTATTTTAAGTACCAAAAGTCTTTAGCCAGGATTGCTGAGGATTTTAATTTTATGTGGTTTTTTTTTTCTATGTTCCTCAGAAAGAAAGGGCTAAAAAAATTATACAATGCAAAAGTAATCTTTGTGACCAGATCGACTTACTCAAGAGAAATTTCTCAGATATAGGAACCAAAGTATATGGTTAGTGTCCAGGCTCTTTCCAAAGATAGCAATACATATACTGTCATTATGTTTTAATTTTTGAATTTTTTAAGATAGTGCTTAAGTAACACAAAAAGTGTCTTCTCAATTTCTACATACAGTTGCCAGTAGGGAAAAGTAGATGCCAAATATTTGTTAATAATTATTGATTGATCTGACAACTTGATTAATCTGATAATGAGGATAGTAACTCAGAATAAGATTTAGTACACTTATAAATTTTCATCAAGTTATACATCTTCAATACAAACAATATGTCAATTCAAGTTACCAACTGCCAAATAAATGCCTCATAAAAAGGAAATGATGTATAACTAAATTTATACTCTACCACCTAAAGAAATTTATTCAGAGGCAGTTTATTTTACTGTGCAGAATTAGGAGATTGACTTGCCATTTGAAAAGCTCCCAAGTAGTGCCATCTGATGGCTATAATTTGTGGTGATTGTTTCTGAATGTATGTCATGGCCTGGACATTTTTACACTTAAGAAAATCTGATACTTTGTGACATTTTAGCTCTCAAGACATAAGCAATTTGTTAAAATTATTACATTGATTACCCAAAGAAATATGATCATTTCCTCTTTTGTTCCTTCACTCTATTTTATGCATATACCAAATGAAGAACATATCACATATGACTCATTTTTTTGTAATTTTTTTCTCTAAAGCATACATAACTCCCTGCTATCTCTACAATAACTTATAAGCTTCTTGAGAGGAGAGATGCCTACTGTCATGGCCATCAATGATTTTCATAATTTTCAGTCTTACAAGTTCAAAGATTAGATTTCCATCCTTCAAAGAAGACCTATATAGCACTAAATAAATATTTTAAATAAATAAATGATTGAGTATTTTCTTCAATCCTAAGTGTTACCACATTTGAAAGACTCATATGAAGTATAGAGCAAGTTCCTAGGGGTGGACAGAATTGCTGTGTTCGGCCATGATGAGGTTTGACTGAAGTCATTAAGGAAGTTGAATATTATACAAGAAGACAGAGTCATTATTGTTACACATTTAAAGGATTTTTAGAAGAGGCTTGATTTATACTCAAAGATGGAAAGCATAGAATTTAAAACAATGGGAGGAAGTCACATGAAAGTACTTTTCTGCTCAGTATAAAGAAAATCTTTCCAAGAAGCAGAGGTTTTAGAAAATGAAATTAATTGCTTTAAAAAATACTAAATTCTCAATTGACAAATATATTCTGGTGTATCCTAATTGGTAATTGATTTAGGAAGCATATAGAAAGGATTTACTTTGAATTCTGCTAGATTAAATTATTTAAGGCACTTCTCTGACATAAGAAAACACAATGCATTTTGCATTTGAAAGTATTAAACACTAGAAGAGGGTGTCTAAGATTTAAATCTCTATTGTCTCCCTCCTTCCTGACCTCCATCCTCTATCTTTCGGTAGAATATGGCTTCTAATCTTTTGGAAAATTGTTTATATGCATGAATGTTATAAGATAGACAACTAAGGTTAAACATTTCTCTAAGAATAATTTGTTCCATAATCATCTGGTAGCCTATCATTAAATTCTTATTTAAGTAAGAACAATAACAAGAATATCTATCCACTTTAGAGAAAAGCTTTAAAATTTTTTAAGGATTTATTTATTATTTTAGAGAGAAAGAGAGAGCGCACAGGGAGGGGGAGAGGGGCAGAAGGAGAGGAAGAGAGAGTCTTTTTCCCCCCCAAAGATGTTATTCATTTATTTAAGATAAAAAGTGAGAGAGAGAGTATGAGCAGGGGAAGGAGGCAGATTCCTTGCTGAGCAGAGAGCTCAATGTGGGGCTGGATCCCAGGACCTCAGGATCAAGCAAGCCGAAGGCAGATGCTTAACCAACTCAGCCACCCAGGCACCCCAAAGGGGAGAGAGAGTCTTAAGCAGACTCTTGCTGAGCACAAGCCTGATGCAGGACCCAATCTCAGTACTCTAAGTTAAGGACCCTGAAATCATGACTCAAGTTAAAATCAAGAGTCCGAGGCTTAACTTGACTATGACACCTGGGTGCTCCAAAAGCTTCAAAACTTGTAAAGCTTTAGAACACTACATCTCTTACTTAGAATAAGAAATTCCCCATCTCTAAATGATAGAATATTCTGGGAAATGTAAAAGAAATATGTAAATTATAATTTATTTAGTGTCTGGGATTAACCTCAATCATAAGATAAAAGTATTTTATTTTTGACCACAAGTTAACATAGTGTGTTATTTCCTAAATCAATAACAGTTAGGCTATACTTGACTAGTTTCATCAAATGAGAATTTCCTATTTTGAAGGCAGTCCATTTTGCATTGTTTTAGGTAAATTACAGGCTCATTATTCTCAATTTCCCTCTCTTCTTTCATATTTACCAACATTAGTCATTACAATCATGGAATTCCTCCTTCTAACTATCTTCCAGTGTTATCATTAACTCATGGTGTGAGACAGGAGAAAAATTCTTTTAAGATGACTGAGCATAATAAATGTCTTTGAGAAGACTTGAATAAGAATATTTTTGATTGCCACTCCTCAATTCCTGTGTATACTTAATTGTTATTATAGGTTTCTGTGATGTGATTTTGATATTTAATTGACACCAAGTCTTAGGAACATTAATGTTTAAATTAATTCATCATTCTGTTTTGTAGCTGCTCTGGCTAAAGAGGGCAGGTGAAAATAGTGCATCATACTCAACATAGTTTCTAAAGTAGTTCAAAACACCTACCCAGTCTAATCAATCAAACAATAGCCTGAGATGTTTTGTGTGTGTGTATATATATATTTTACATATAGTATATATGCAGTATATACGAAGAATATATACATTATATAATGTTTACATATATAAAGGTTTTTCTACATATGGATATAAAAGCTTGAAGGTATTACAAATAATAACTGTATATCAACTGAAGAGAGTAAATATTATAACATGTTTGTCTGATTGACTAATGGAAATATCTTCTTGGAACTCTCCCATAAAATTTTTGCAGCATCTCAAGAGAAATTATTTAATTGTATCTTGTCATTCAAACTGATTTTATTTTTATTTTTTTATTTTATTTTTTCAGTGTTCCAAGATTCAAACTGATTTTAAAAGAAAAAATATATTTTAACTTTCATGGAATTAGGTAAAATATCATTTTACATTTGTGTACTACAAGTGAGAGAAACTGTAGTTCAAATGTGTATATACATAAAGGAAACAGTTTCAGAAAAACAGCTTTTATTTTTTCACATTTATTCTAGGTTACATTTACCAAACATGATGAATAATATAAGATCACTATTTCCACTGAAGGAATAATAAAAATAAATAAATTCCAAACTATCTTGCAGGGATTAAGGAATGTAAAATGAGTTTAAACTGGAAGCTATAAATTCCACCTTCAAATAGTTTTTGTTGTTGTTTTTTTAATGTGTGGGCTCTTTGAGAACTACTCTAATATCAGCATCTACCCAAAAGATTCTTGCAAACCCATGTGTGTTTTGTGTCTGTCTGTGTGTATATGACATGTATTGAAAATTTAAAGAAGCACTTGTCTCTGACTATATTTTTTAACATTTAATGTATTACTTAAAATTATTTCAAGCTTGAGTTACTCTGTAATCACCTATTCAGGGATTTCCTAAGGTTCTTTCTAATTTATTCTTTGACTAAATTCACTTTTTAATAAGACCCAATGAGACTGATTAAAATCAAGGGTTATTTTACGTAGACTTTATTTGAGATAATTCATAGCAGGATATAAAAGTTTCATTCCACCTGTGGGAATCATCTGTTTGCCTTGATGTAACCTATAGCTAATTATGCCAAAACAAGACCAACTTGTCTAAAGAAGTTTGAGGAATTATCTACCCTATACCCCAATTGCATCTTGAGACCAGTGGGATCCTATCTTCTCATTAACCTTCTCAAAGGCATGATTCTTTCTCTCATAGGTATCCCTCTAGCTGGTACACTTAACTGTGAAAATGGAGTATTATTTTAGACATCCGGTGGGAATCATACCATTTGGAAACCATTAGAGTAAACTGGCTTCAAACATGCTACCCTGAGGATGACTTCATCTTGAATTAAAAATATTTATATAAATATTCTCCAAGGAAAAAGATGATTAATGGCAACAACAGAGGAGTGTTGTGTGAGTTTCTGATTGGTCTCCAGGGTTTGCTGTACTAAAGATGCAAATTTCTTTTGAGTATAAACCCCACAAAGTGTATTAAACACTTAAGGTGAAAGGGGCATCTTAAAGGGATTTTGTCCTCTTACATAATTAAGATGAGACATTCTTAAATAAATAAATAAACAATCAGAAAATTTCCCCACCAATTATACGAATTCTCAGGATTGGGGCGGGGGATCTAGCTATCAAAAATTGTTTTTCTCCTATCTAATCTCTAATCTAAATGTAGGTAAAGCATTGTGGAAATAAATAGGAACTTGGAATGAGAAGAGTTGGATTCTAGTAGTGATTGGGACCAAAAGAAATGTGCGCATGGGTTCATCATTTTACATGGCAGATACTTCTCATTTAAAATCCATTAGAATTTCAGCCTTAGGTCACAAACTCTTTTAAAGACTGATTTAAAAACTCCAGGCAGGGGTGCCTGGGTGGCTCTGCTTCTGCTCAGAAGCATGACCTTTGGCTCACCCTCCCCTCCCCCACCCTCCCCCACCCCCCACCCTCCCCTCCCCCACCCCGCACCACATCGGGCTTTCTGCTCAGCAGGTAGCCTGCTTCCCCCTCTCTCTCTCTGCCTGCCTCTTTGCATACTTGTGATCTCTGTCAAATAAATAAATAAAATCCTTTAAAAAATAATAAAATTTTAAAAATAAAAATAAATAAAAACTTCAGGCAAACTAATGCACACACTCTTTCCTGTTCCCACACTGAACCATTCAATTCAAAACACCAGGCACCTATCATATTTTAGAAGAAATAAAAACAAACATCTAAAACAAGAGATTTGTTAATTATTTTAAATTATTCATTTTAATTTCACAGTTCCATTTGCCAGCACAAGTTAGCATTATTATTATTAAATGAGTCTTCAGAATTTGCCATGGTTTATTTCTTCACACTATCTCTTGGTTCAATTCACAATACAAAAACAATAATTTAATTAGAAATCTATAACAATAATAAAAATACATCTAGAAAATCTCCAAATAGCTGTAGTTAAATAACATTTAAAAATCCATGAACCAAAGTGAGAATTAAAAAAAAGAAAAAAAATTTTAACTGAGTGGTTTTACATTAAATCATACTGGGAAAATAATTTTAAAATAACTGAGATGGAGCTAAAGCCATATTGAATTGGTCAATGATTTATTGTTATTTATTGGTATGATACAAAAGCATAGAAAGCAAAAGAAAATATAGGCAAAACAGCCTTTATGAAAATATAAAAACCTTTTGCTTCAAGAGATTATCAACAGAATAACAATGCAGTTCCCCAAATGGGTGAATATATTTTCAAATCACATATCTGATAAGTGACTAGTACTCAGAATAGAGAACTCCTAAAATTCAACAACAAAAAGCAAAAAAAGACTCAAAAATGGGCAAAAAAATTAGTAGACATATACAAATGATGATATACAAATGACAAATAATCACTTGAAAAGATGCTCAATAACACTAATCATTAGGGAGATGCTTATCAAATCTACAGTGAGATATCACATCACACCCATTAGGATGACTACTAAGAAAGAAAGAAAGAAAGAGAAAGAGAAGAAAGAAAAAGAAAGAAAGAAAGAAAGTTAGTTGGTGAGAATGAGGAGAAATTGGAACCATGGACACTTTTGGTGGGAATGTAAGTTTGTACAGCTTTGGAAAACAATATAGATGGTCTCCAACTTATGATGGTTCAACTATTTTTTGACTTTATAATTGTGCAAAAGTAATATGCATTCAGTAGAAATTGTACTTTGATTTTTTATCTTTTCCCAGGTGAGAGAGATGTGGTATGATACTCTCCCATGACGCTGGCCAGCAGCAGTGAGCTGTTGCTCCCAGTCAGCCACGCAATCAGGAAGGTAAAAACAATCAATACCATTACATCAGTTCTGTACCTATACAGCCATTCTGTTTTTCACTTTCAGTGCAATATTCAATAAGTTGCACAAGATAGTCAATGCTTTATCATAAAATAGGCTTTGTGTTACATGATTTTGCCCAAACATAATCTAATGTAAATGTTTTGAGCACACTTAATGTAGGCTGAGCTAAATTGTGATGTTCAAGAGATTAGGTGTATTAAATGCATTTTGAACTTTTGTTATTTCCAATTTATGATGGATTTATCAGCATGTAACCTCAATATTAGGTAAGGAAGATCTGCATATTAGGTCTGTAAAAAAAATTGAAAATAGAACTACCATATGATCCAGCAATTCCACTTCTAGTTATATGCTCAAAAGAATTAAAATCAACAAGACAGTAAACAACATGTGTTGGAGAGGTTGTGGAGAAAGGGGAACCCTCTTGCACTGTTGGTGGGAATGCAAGTTGGTGCAGCCACTTTGGAAAACAGGATGGAGATTCTTTAAGAAATTAAAAATAGAGCTTCCCTATGACCCTGCAATTGCACTACTGGGTATTTACAGCACAGATACTGATGTAGTGAAAAGAAGGGCCATCTGTACCCCAATGTTCATAGCAGTAATGGCCACAGTCACCAAACTGTGGAAAGAGCCAAGATGCCCTTCAATGGATGAATGGATAAAGAAGATATGGTCCATATATACAATGGAGTATTATGCCTCCAGCAGAAAGGATGAGTACCCAACTTTTGTATCAACATGGACAGGACTGGAAGAGATTATGCTGAGCTAAATAAGTCAAGCAGAGAGAGTCAATTATCATATGATTTCACTTACTTGTGGAGCACAAGGAATAACACAGAGGACATTGGGAGATGGAGAGAAGTGAGTTGAGGGAAACTGGAGGGGGAGACAAACCATGAGAGACTGTGGACTCTGAGAAACAAACTGAGGATTTTGGAGGGGAGGAGTGTAGGGGTTGGGTGAGCCTGGTAGTGGATATTATGGAGGGCATGTATTGCAAGCAGCACTGGGTATGTGCATAAACAATGAATTTTGTAACACTGAAAAGAAATAAAATGGGAAAAAAAGTTAGAAAAAAAGAATTAAAATCAGGGATTCAAAGGGATATTTGTACACCCATGTTTCTAGCAGCATAATTCACAATAGCTAGACATGGAAGCCTATCAATGGAGCAAGTGCCCATCAATGGATGAATGGATAAGCATAATATTATATATATAATATATATATACATATACAATATAATATTATTCAGCCTTAAAAATGAAGGAAATTCTAGCATATACTATAAAATGCATTAACTCTGAAGGCATTTTGCTAAGAGATGTAAGCCTGTCACCAGACAAAAGGACAAATCCTATATGATTCCACTCATATGAAGTAGTTAAAGTTGTCAAAATCATAGAGATAGAAAGTACAGTGGTGGTTGCCAAAAGCTGAGAGGTAGAAGAAGGCCAGCTATGAATTGGGAGAGAATATTTGAAAAACATTTATCTATTAAAAGTTATGTACAACATATTAAAAAAAAAAGCTCTTATAACTCAAGAATTAAAGGCAAAAAAATAGGCAAAAACTTTAAAAGAAACATTATCAGACATGATATATGAATGTTAAGCAATCAAATGAAAAGATCCCTAACATGACTAGTCATCAGGGTAATGTTAGTTAAGTCAATACATATCCACTAGAATGACTAAAGTTAAAAACACTGTGAACACCTAATATTGATAAGGATTTGATAAAACTTGAACTTTCATACATTGCTGATGGTAATGCAAAATCCAAGACACTTTTTAAACCAGTTGGGAGTATCATTGAAGTTAAATACACAGTTATCTAAATCAGTAATCTCATCCCAAATATTTTATTAGGAAAAATGAAAATATATGTCATCATGAAGTTATGTACACAATTATTCACAGTAGCTTTTTCCATAAATGTTAAAAAAAGAAAGTGAACCAAATTCAGGTTCAATAGGTTGATAGATAAACAAATTACAGTACATCTCTATGTAATAAAATACTACTTAGCAATGAAAAGAACAAGCTGCTGATATTAAATATTTATTAACATAAATAAGTCCCTAAAGCATTATGCTAAGAGAAAGATGTTATTATAAAAAGATACGGTGTAGGGGCACCTGGGTGGCTTAGTGGGTTAAAGCCTCTGCCTTCGGCTCAGGTCATGATCCCAGGCACCTGGGATCAAGCCCCACATTGGACTCTCTGCTCGGCAGGGAGTCTGCTTCCCACCCCCCCTCTCTCTGCCTGCCTCTCTGCCTATTTGTGATCTCTGCCTATCAAATACAAAAATAAAATATTTTTTTAAAAAGATACTAAGTGATTCCATTTGTATATAATACTAGAAAATTAAATATAATGACAGAGCTGATCAGTGATTCTTAGAGGCTAAGGATGGAGAAAGGGGGTTGACTGTAAAGGTGCATAAAAATCTTTTTTGGAATATGGAAACTTTCTATATCATGATTTTTTTTAAGTAAGCTCTGTGCCCAACATGAGACTTGAACTCAGACCCCAAGTTCTTTTATCCTGAATATATAAGAATGCCTATAACTCAAAAAATAAAAAATAAACACATCACCATGAAAATGAGCAAAACAACATTCATTTATTTGACCACTAATGGCCACTGAGTTCATGGAAACAACTAATCTGACTTATTAGTATGGAAATTAAAGTTAAACTCACTATGTAATATCACTTTCCACTGAGTAGACTGGTTAATAGCAAGAAGACAGATAAGCATTGGCAAAGATGAAGAACTACGAGAATTCTCCTACCTTTCTGGAGGCTATATAAAACATTTTGTTAACTTCTGATCTAGTTAAAATGCATAGATAATGGGGCGGCTGGGTGGCTCAGTCGGCTTAGCATCTGCCTTTGGTCCTGGTCATGATCTCAGGGTCCTGCGGCTGAGACCCATATTGAGATCCCTGCTCAGGGGAGAGTCAACTTCTCCTTCTGCTTCTCCCTCCCTCTTTTTTTTTATTAATTTATTTTTTTATTTAAACATATAATGTAACCCCACCACCTTATCCCAACCCCCCTCTCCCCCCACCCCCCTCAGTTTGTTTCATGACATTAAGAGTCTCTTTTGGTTTGTCTCCCTCCCAATCCCAACTTGTTTCATTTTTTCTTTTCCTACCCCTTAGCCCCCACCCCCGTTGCATCTCCATGTCCTCATATCAGGGAGATCATATGATAGTTGTCTTTCTCCAATTGACTTATTTCGCTAAGCATAATACCCCCTAGTTCCATCCATGTCATCACAAATGGTAAGATTTCATTTCTTTTGATGGCTGCATAGTATTCCATCGTATATATATACCACTTCTTCTTTATCCATTCATCTGTTGATGGACATCTAGGTTCTTTCCATAACTTGGCTATTGTGGACATTGCTGCTATAAACATTCGGGTACACATGCCCCTTTGGATCACTATGTTTGTATCTTTAGGGTAAATACCCAGTAGTGCAATTGCTGGGTCATAAGGTAGCTCTATTTTCAATTTTTTGAGGAACCTCCATGCTGTTTTCCAGAGTGGTTGCACCAGCTTGCATTCCCACCAACAGTGTAGGAGGGTTCCCCTTTCTCCACATCCTCGCCAGCATCTGTCATTTCCTGACTTGTTCATTTTAGCCATTCTGACTGGTGTGAGGTGGTATCTCATTGTGGTTTTGATTTGTATTTCCCTGATGCCCAGTGATATGGAGCACTTTTTCATGTGTCTGTTGGCCATCTGGATGTCTTCTTTGCAGAAATGTCTGTTCATGTCCTCTGCCCATTTCTTGATTGGATTATTTGTTCTTTGGGTGTTGAGTTTGCTAAGCTCTTTATAGATTTTGGATACTAGCCCTTTATCTGATATGTCGTTTGCAAATATCTTCTCCCATTCTGTCAGTTGTCTTTTGGTTTTGTTGACTGTTTCCTTTGCTGTGCAAAAGTTTGGAACTTGATGAAGTCCCAATAGTTCATTTTTTCCCTTGCTTCCCTTGCCTTTGGCTTTGTTCCTAGGAAGAAGTTGCTGTGGTTGAGGTCGAAGAGGTTGCTGCCTGTGTTCTCCTCAAGGATTTTGATGGATTCCTTTCTCACATTGAGGTCCTTCATCCATTTTGAGTCTATTTTCATGTGTGGTGTAAGGAAATGGTCCAATTTCATTTTTCTGCATGCGGCTGTCCAATTTTCCCAACACCATTTGTTGAAGAGGCTGTGTTTTTTCGATTGGATATTCTTTCCTGCTTTGTCGAAGATTAGTTGACCATAGAGTTGAGGGTCTATTTCTGGGCTCTCTATTCTGTTCCATTGATCTATGTGTCTGTTTTGGGGCCAGTACCATACTGTCTTGATGATGACAGCTTTGTAATAGAGCTGGAAGTCTGGAATTGTGATGCCACCAACTTTGGCTTTCTTTTTCAATATTCCTTTGGCTATTCGATGTCTTTTCTGGTTCCATATAAATTTTAGGATTATTTATTCCATTTCTTTGAAAAAAATTGGATGGGATTTTGATAGGCATTGCATTCAATGTGTAGATAGCTTTAGGTAGCATAGACATTTTCACAATATTTATTCTTCCAATCCATGAGCATGGAACATTTTTCCATTTCTTTGTGTCTTCCTCAATTTCTTTCATGAGTACTTTACAGTTCTCTGAGTATAGATTCTTTGCCTCTTTGGTTAGGTTTATTCCTAGGTACCTTATGGTTTTGGGTGTAATTGTAAATGGGATTGACTCCTTAATTTCTCTTTCTTCTGTCTTGTTGTTGGTGTAAAGAAATGCAACTGATTTCTGTGCATTGATTTTATATCCTGACACTTTACTGAATTCCTGTACAAGCTCTAGCAGTTTTGGAGTGGAGGCTTTTGGGTTTTCCACATATAGTATCATATCATCTGCAAAGAGTGAGAGTTTGACTTCTTCTTTGCCGATTTGGATGCCTTTAATTTCTTTTTGTTGTCTGATTGCTGAGGCTAGGACTTCTAGTACTATGTTGAATAGCAGTGGTGATAGTGGACATCCCTGCCGTGTTCCTGACCTTAACGGAAAAGCTCTCAGTTTTTCTCCATTGAGAATGATACTTGCAATGGGTTTTTCATAGATGGCTTTGATAATATTGAGGTATGTGCCTCCTATCCCTACACTTTGAAGAGTTTTGATTAGGAAGGGATGTTGCACTTTGTCAAATGCTTTTTCAGCATGTATTGAGAGTATCATATGGCTCTTGTTCTTTCTTTTGTTAATGTATTGTATCACATTGATTGATTTGCAGATGTTGAACCAACCCTGCTGCCCTGGAATAAATCCCACTTGGTCATGGTGAATAATCCTTTTAATGTACTGTTGAATCCTATTGGCTAGTATTTTGGTGAGAATTTTCGCATCTGTGTTCATCAAGGATATTGGTCTGTAATTCTCTTTTTTGATGGGATCCTTGTCTGGTTTGGGGATCAAGGTGAAGCTGGCCTCATTAAACGATTTTGGAAGTTTTCCTTCCATTTCTATTTTTTGGAACAGTTTCAGGAGAATAGGAATTAATTCTTCTTTAAATGTTTGGTAGAATTCTCCTGGAAAGCCATCTGGCCCTTGGCTTTTGTTTGTTTGGAGATCTTTGATGACTGTTTCAATCTCCTTACTGGTTATGGGCCTATTCAGGTTTTCTATTTCTTCCTGGTTCAGTTTTGGCAGTTTATATGTCTCTGGGAAAGCATCCATTTCTTCCAGATTGTCAAATTTGTTGGCATAGAGTTGCTCATAATATGTTCTTATGATTGTTTGTATTTCTTTGGTGTTGGTTGTGATCTCTCCTCTTTCATGCAGGATTTTATTTATTTGGGTCCTTTCTCTTTTCTTTCAGATAAGTCTGACCAGGGGTTTATCAATCTTATTAATTCTTTCAAAGAACCAGCTCCTAGTTTTGTTGATTTGTTCTATTGTTTTTTTGGTTTCTATTTCATTGATTTCTGCTTTGATCTTTATTATTTCTCTTCTCCTGCTGGGTTTAGGCCTTCTTTGTTGTTCTTGCTCGAGCTCCTTTAGTTGTAGGGTTAGGTTGTGTATTTGAGACCTTTCCTGTTTCTTGAGATAGGCTTGTATCGCTATATATTTTCCTCTCAGGACTGCCTTTGCTGTGTCCCACAGATTTTGGACCGTTGTGTTTTCATTATCATTTGTTTCCATGTTTTTTTTCAATTCTTCTTTAATTTCCTGGTTGACCCATTCATTTTTTAGAAGGATGCTGTTGAGCCTCCATGTATTTGTGCTCTTTCCACATTTCCTCTTGTGATTGAGTTCTAGCTTCAGAGCATTGTGGTCTGAAAATATGCAGGGAATGATCCCAATCTTTTGATACCGGTTGAGACCTGATTTATGACCCAGGATGTGATCTATTCTGGAGAATGTTCCATGGGCACTACAGAAGAATGTGTATTCTGTTGCTTTGGGATGGAATGTTCTGAATATATCTGTGATGTCCATCTGGTCCAGTGTGTCATTTAAGACCTTTATTTCCTTGTTGATCTTTTGCTTGGATGATCTGTCCATTTCAGTGAGGGGTGTATTAAAGTCTCCAACTATTATTGTATTCTTGTCAATGTGTTTCTTTGATTTTGTTATTAATTGGTTTATATAGTTGGCTGCTCCCATGTTAGGGGCATAGATATTTAAAATTGTTAGATCTTCTTGTTGGACAGACCCTTTGAGTATGATGAAGTGTCCTTCCTCATCTCTTATTATAGTCTTTGGCTTAAAATCTAATTGATCTGATATAAGGATTGCCACCCCAGCTTTCTTCTGATGTCCATTAGCATGGTAAATTGTTTTCCACCCCCTCACTTTCAATCTGGAGGTGTCTTCGGGTCTAAAATGAGTTTCTTGTAGGCAGCATATTGATGGGTTTTGTTTTTTTATCCATTCTGAAACCCTGTGTCTTTTGATTGGGGCATTTAGCCCATTTACGTTCAGGGTAAATATTGAGAGATATGAATTTAGTGCCATTGTATTGCCTGTAAGGTGATTGTTACTGTATATTTTCTCTGTTCCTTTCTGATAATACTTTTAGGGTCTCTCTTTGCTTAGAGGACCCCATTCAATATTTCCTGTAGAGCTGGTTTGGTGTTTACAAATTCTTTCAGTTTTTGTTTGTCCTGGAAGCTTTTTATCTCTCCTTCTATTTTCAATGATAACCTAGCTGGATAAAGTATTCTTGGCTGCATGTTTTTCTCGTTTAGTGCTCTGAATATATCATGCCAGTTCTTTCTGGCCTGCCAGGTCTCTGTGGATAAGTTGGCTGCCAATCTAATATTTTTACCATTGTATGTTACAGACTTCTTGTCCCGTGCTGCTTTCAGGATTTTCTCTTTGTCGCTAAGACTTGTAAATTTTAGTATTAGATGGTGGAGTGTGGACTGATTCCTATTGATTTTGAGGGGTTTCTCTGCACCTCCTGGATTTTGATGCTTGTCCCCCTTGCTATATTAGGGAAATTCTCTACAATAATCCTTTCCCGTATACCTCCTGCTCCTATTTCTCTTTCTTCTTCTTCTAGAATACCAATTATTCTGATGTTGTTTCGTCTTATGGTATCACTTATCTCTCAAATTCTCCCCTCGTGGTCCAGTAGTTGTTTGTCTCTCTTTTGCTCAGCTTCTTTATTCTCTGTCATTTGGTCTTCTATATCACTAATTCATTCTTCTGCCTCATTTATCCTAGCAGTAAGAGCCTCCATTTTTGATTGCACCTCATTAATAGCTTTTTTTTAAATTTCAACTTGATTAGACTTTAGTTCTTTTATTTCTCCAGAAAGAGCTTTTATTTCTCCTGACAGGGTTTCTCTAATATCTTCCATGCCTTTTTCGAGCCTGGCTAGAACCTTGAGAATCGTCATCCTGAATTCCAGATCTGACATATTACCAATGTCTGTATTGATTAGGTCCCTAGCCTTCGGTCCTGCCTCCTGTTCTTTTTTTTGTGGTGAGTTTTTCCACCTTGTCATTTTGTCCAGATAAGAATCCACTGTTCTCCTTGTTAAGTGAACTTGGTCTTGGCTGGATTTCTTGTTGATCTTCTGGGGAGGGTCCTGTTGTAGTGATTCTCAAGTGTCTCTGCCCCAGGCGGAATTGCACCGCCCTTACCAGGGGCCGGGCTAAGTAATCCTCTCAGGTTCGCTTTCGGGAGCTTTTGTTCCCTGAACGCTTTCTGTAGAGTTCCGGAGGATGGGAATGAAAATGGCGGCCTCCCAATCTCCATCTCAGAGGACCCGAGAGCTAGGGGCCCCAGTCTTCAGTGCGCCTTCAGAGAAAAGCATTTAATCACTCCCGTCCCCCCTGCCTCCGGCTGCACTTGGAGAAAATCATGCGTAATCAGTCCTGTCTCACTGGCTTCTGGGAGCACTCCGAGCTCACCCAGCCTTTGACCAAATGTCTGTGTCTCTGGCAGAGTCCCACCTGGAGTCTCCAAACCCCTTAGGTCCCTGAGCTCTCCCGGGTTGGAGTCTCCCCGGATCTTGTGGGGACCCCTTGCACAGAGCACCGGCCTGTGTCACAGATCAGACCACTAGGAAACCTCGGGTCTGTCTCCACAGCCGGCTTCCCCGCTCTAATACCTGTGAGCTCTGCGACACTCAGACACCCCTGATCCTTCTGTGACCCCAGGGGACCTGAGTCCATGCTGTCCCTGTGAGGTCTTCACCCCATTTTAGCCTCTGGAGCGATGTCCCTCCGTGGAGCAGACTTTTAAAAGTCCTGATTTTGTGCTCTGCCGCTTCCTGGGAGCCGGCCCCTCTCCCTGGGGTCTATCTTCCCTGTCGCGTTGGATTCACTTCTCTGCTGGTCCTACCTTTTAGAAAGTGGTCGATTTTCTGTTTCTGGAATTGTTGTTTTTCTTCTCTCAATCTACTGTTGGATACGTAGGTGTTTGGAATGGTTTGATAGGCTATCTAGCTGGTCTCCTTCTGCCTGATCTCATCTCAGCCTGCTACTTCTCTGCCATCTTGACTCCTCCCCCTCAGACATCTAGGTTCTTTCCATAACTTGGCTATTGTGGACATTGCTGTTATAAACATTCGGGTACACATGCCCCTTCGGATCACTATGTTTGTATCTTTAGGGTAAATACCCAGTAGTGCAATTGCTGGGTCATAAGGTAGCTCTATTTTCAATTTTTTGAGGAACCTCCATGCTGTTTTCCAGAGTGGTTGCACCAACTTGCATTCCCACCAACAGTGTAGGAGGGTTCCCTTTTGAGACCCAGAAATAGATCCTCAACTCTATGGTCAACTAATCTCCAACAAAGCAGGAAAGAATATCCAATGGAAAAAACACAGCCTCTTCAACAAATGGTGTTGGGAAAATTGGACAGCCACATGCAGAAAAATGAAATTGGACCATTTCCTTACACCACACACGAAAATAGACTCAAAATGGATGAAGGACCTCAACGTGAGAAAGGAATCCATCAAAATCCTTGAGGAGAACACAGGCAGCAACCTCTTCGACCTCAACCATAGCAACTTCTTCCTAGGAACAATCCAAAGGCAAGGGAAGCAAGGGAAAAAATGAACTATTGGGACTTCATCAAGATCAAAAGCTTTTGCACAGCAAAGGAAACAGTCAATAAAACCAAAAGACAACTGACAGAGTGGGAGAAGATATTTGCAAACGACATATCAGATAAAGGGCTAGTATCCAAAATCTATAAAGAGCTTAGCAATCTCCCTACCCTCTTGCTTGTGCACTCTCTCTTCCTTAAATAAATAAATTTTTAAAAAATAAAAAAAAATAAAATGCATAGATAAATCAAAGATACCAACAAGGACATTATTAAAATAGAAATATTCTTATATTGATAAAAATGAAATTTAGAACTAAATAAAATTATTCTCAAATTGCAATTAACTAATAAAATAGCTTCTATATAGAAAGTATATTACAGAAACAAATTGCCAAGTTTACCATAATAGTAGGAGATCATCCCATATCTTACTAAATATTAAAAAATAAAGCAGACAAGAAATCAGAAAAAATGAAAAGAAGTAAAGAAGTACAAGTAACCAGATTAATACAATAGATATACAAGAGCATATATAAATAACACACCTATAATGTGTGTGTGATGCTAAAACAAAAAAATAGTTTCTTCTTCAGTACATGAGGAACAATTACAAAAAAATAATAAATTAGGCAATCAAGTTAGATTTATCACAATTAGAAATGCATATCATGCAGATAATATTCTCTGAAAATAAGTCAAAAACTAGAAAAGCTCATTAACAAATTGCCAAATTCCCTCATATTGTTTCTGTTTTACAAGTTTATTGGATTATCTTGACACAAAATCATTACAGCAGGGTGATATGTCTCTCTCCCCTTTATCCATAAATGTCAAAGCACATCAGTTCTTATATAACACATCATATAATTTTGAGGTTCTAGAATTACTGTATAGGATTCTGTAGTAGATTACATGCTAAAGAGATAAATGTTCTTCAAAAAGAAGTTACATCATTGAGGACCATCATCCCTAAGGAAGTACCTATTCTAGGGGTGGTCCAGAGTCCTTTTGTCCTAGCCCATGGGCGAGGGCCATGCCAGGGCTGGGCCTTCCTGGAAGCTCTGGGCACAACATGGGACAAACCCTGGGGAGCATTCAGCAACAGAAGGGATGTGGAATCCCAAACAGACCCACCACTCACCAAACAATGCCAACCAAGACACATTTCACTGAATAGGAAAACAAATGTAAACCAACAAGGTCCAGGTCCTGCTCCATCAGGGACCTGACTGGATCCCTGTGGCAGTCCCGCCCCCAGCAGATGAACACATGGGTGGGACGCAGAGAACATAACAGCCAGGGACCTTCATGACCCTTCAGCCAGCAGTGTCCTGATCCATGGCTGTGAGGGTAAAGCGGAATGTATCTGCTTTGAACAGGTATACCCACAAAGGGTATCTGGGGGACCTGAGGGACTGGAGGCAGGACACACCACTCTGTGCTGTCCACTGAGAGCCCTCAGCCTAGACAGTGCTTATACTGGCTGCTCAGACAGCTGGCCTAGCTATCAGAGCCTCTGTTGGTTGGGGGCTGTAACAGGGCTTTTTGCCAAAGACATTGGACAGAGTCAAAGTAAAAATGACAAGATAAACCAATGCAACATATAACTTTGTCCCCTGAATCGTGGCCACAGTGGACCCAGGATGAGTGTCCTGTCCTGGCAAGGTTGTAGGCCAGGCTCTGCACTGGCCAGCCTCACTTTCATCTCCTCCAGCAAGTTGTCCAACAGCATCAGGTGGCTGCATTCTCATGGGAAATTCCATGGGGACTTCTCCCCTTCTTCACCAGGGGGCAGGCATGGTGGCTCTGGATGGAGCAGCTGTACATGGAGCAGGAGTCTACTTTGTCCACCATGAAAAAATGGTGATGGAAACAGATGTTTCCTAGAAACTTCTGGAAGGACATACTATTGCCATTGACTTTGAGCTCATGCTCACTCAGGTCCCCTGACTCCAGCAACTTGGCAAAGGTCTCACTGTAGCAGGGCGTTGTGGCCAAGTGCCACAACGAAGGTACAGCCAAAGTGCAGCTTGAAGTCCGGCTTCTCATGGATCCACTCTTCATCATTCTTGGCTCAAGGGTCCTCTTGAGCTTCTGGGCCATGACAACAATTCCCTCATATTGTAAAATTTATAATCTGTTGCCAAGTAAACCACTGGTCAAAAGCAATTAAACATGTTTAGATATCTACAATAAAGAAAAAAGTATGAATGAAATATTTTTGAATTAAAATCAAAATTATGAAAAATACTTTTCCTTACTAGAATACAGCATTGGGGTATGAACTTTTTATCTTTAGCCATAAGGTATAGTCCAATACTATTTAATTCTCTATTCTTGATAATTGTTCCATGATTATGTAAAACATTAATAGTATGGGAAGCAGGGAATTTAAGGAAACTCTTTTTTTTTTTTTACTATTTTTTCAACTTATCTGTAACTTTTTTAAAAATTTTATTTATTTATTTGACACAGAGAGAGAGATCACAAGTAGGCAGAGAGGCAGGTAGAGAGAGGGGGAAGTAGGCTCCCCACTGAGCAGAGAGCCTGATGCAGGGCTCGATCCCAGGGGTCTGAGATCATGACCTGAACCAAAGGCAGAGGCTTAACCCACTGTGTGGCTCAGTAGTCTATCTGTAACTTTCTGTCAGAGAATTTATTTATTTACTTATTGAAAAGATGTTATTTGAAAGAGAGAAAGAGATCAAGCATAGGGGATAGCAGAAGGAAAGGGAGACAGAATCTTTTTGTTGTTGTTGTTAAGATTTTACTTATTTTATTTGCCAGAGAGAGTGAGACACCACAAGCAGAGGGAGAGGGAGAAAGAGGCTCCTGGCTGAGCAGGGAGTCCAATGCAGGGCTCAAACCCAGGAACCTGGGGTCATGACCTGAGCCGCAGGCAGATGCTTGCAGACTGAGCCATCCAGGTGCCCAGAGGGAGAGAGTATCTAAAGGAGAATCTCTGAGCCCTGAGCTTGACACAGGGCTCCATCTCCAAACCCTGATATCAGAACCTGAGTTGAAACCAAGAGTTGGATGCTTAACCGACTATGACATCCAGGTGCCCTCTCTGGCAGAGATTTTAAAATAACTTTGACTAGTATGTCAATGGCTATAATAGAAAACATGGAAGATCATAAATTTAATTTTAGGGAAAAGATGGGAACTATAAGAAAAAAATGGAAATGCTAGAAATCAATGCAATAAAACCTAGAAGAAGAATGCCTTTGATATTCTCATCAGTATACTTCACACATATTCCCAAAATAATTAGAATTAGAATGACCATGAAGATAAATCAATATAAATTATTTAAACTGAAATGCAAAGAGATATGACATTTTTAAAGGAGAGAGCAGAACATCTAATAACTGTGGGACAATATCAAGCAGTGTAACATATATGTAATTGAAATCTTAGATAATTTACAGATAAGTTTGAAGATAAGTTTGCAGGTAAGTTTGATAAATAAGGCATCTACGTACCTAAAAATTTTCCAAAATAAGGGACAGACACAAAACCAGAGAACGATGAAGTTCAGAGAACACCAAACAGGGTAAATACCAAAAATACTGCACATAGACATATCATATTCAAACTACTTAAATCCAAAGGCAAAGAGAACATCAAAAAGGCAGCCAGAAAAGTGAAGGGAGGGCATCTGTAAAAGAAATGAGGATAAGAAGAATAGAAAAACAGAAAAGTTCTCACAAGAAACCATGCAAACAAGGAAACAACAGAGTAACATCTTTAAACTCCTATTAAAAAAAAAAAAAAAGAAAGAAACTACAGACCTAGAATTCTATATCTGATGAAAATATCCTTCAGATCTGCAAAGGAGAAAGACTGTCTAAGATAAAGATTTCCACTGAATAAAATGTGTACCGAAATATTTCATATGGAAGTAATATAATACAAGCCAGAAGTTTGAATCTATAGAAATTAAAAGTTTCAAAGTGGAATAAATGAGGGTAAAATAAAATCTTGTTTTCTCATTTTAAATTTCTCTGAAAGATAACTATTTAAATCAGGAATCAACAAACTATACAGCTCTTGGGTCAAATCTGACCAGCCACAAATTTTTATATGCCTGTGAGTTAAAAACATTTTTTTCACTTTTGAATGTACAATTTTAAATGATTGGATAAAATCAAAAGAAGAATATTTTATGACACAAGAAAATTATATGTGTTTCAAATTTCAGTGTCAATAAAGTTTTTGGCAAATTTAGCCACCATGCTCATTTATTCATGTTTATCTATGGTTGTTCTCTGCTACAATGACAGAGTTCAGAAGTTGCAAAAGAGACCCTGCTACATTGTACATTTCCTCCATATATTTCTATTTGATATTTTTGTTTGTTTGTGTCTTTATCTTTCAACATTTATTTGGCACATTGTTTATTGAAGGCTCTTGATAAAGGTAAAATGTCTAAAATGCACATTTTCATTCTTTACATAACATGATTTTTTATTGCTTTGAGAATTTACTGTAATCTACCTGGATCATTTACTGGTAAATTCTCAATTTTGGTATATTTGCATCTCTCCTTTGGGAAATATTAATTACTGAATTTTGGGTAGCAGTTGGATAGTCAATATTCTGGTATACAAGTGCAGGAGGAATTCTGAAGCATCTCACATTTATTTATAATATAGTTTTAATTTCTTGACCCTTTGGTATGAAGCCCACTGATGTTCTGTGCTTTCGCCAAATCTGGAAATCTTATGTTTTATACTTCCTGGGAAATAAATCTCAAAACCATGGTGTGGGAGAAGCAATCACCCAGCATCACTATGTGGTGGAATGAAGGAAATCAGAATGTCATCCCAAAACATGCCTCCTTGACATAAAAGGAATTGAGTTAAAGGCAATTAAGATATAACAAATTCAGAAAATGCTCTCCCTTTCTGCCTAAAGAAATAAATTCTTCTTTTACTGGAGACAGACTATTAACAGCCCAGAGATGGCACCTAAGAAATCTGCAAATAAAAATTATTCCATTAGTGTTTTCTGACATATATTTACCTTCTCTCCATTTGCCACTGTGGAAGCCTAAAACTGCTTTCCTTTGTCCTGTCATTTCTCTGTAAATTTACTGTCGTTCATTGAGTATGCTATATATGCTGGAATTCTAACTCACCATTTTAACTTACTTTTATTTAAGTGTTCTCCCATGTGATGTGCACTGCACACATTAGTAAACTTTTTTTCTTTTATTAATCTATCTTCATTTGAGACCCAGATGAAGACTAGGGATGGGTAGAAGTAAAGCTTTGACTCCCCTACAGAAAAAGCCAGACTGAAATTGCTTATTTGCAAGCATGATTCTTGAAAGTTGTTAGTTCATTAATCAGAAAATAAACGTAGCTTAAACAAACTGTACATTTATTTCCCTTTCAAAAAATGGATATCTTGAAATAAACAACACAGGGATTGTGTAGTAGTCGTATATTCATCAGGGACACTTGCTCTTTCTAATTTGTTACTCTATACCTTTCAATGGGGATCAATACCATTTTGTAGTTAATGACAAATAAGTATCACTCTGATGTTTTCCAGCTTTTCCTTACAAAGAGGTGAAATTCATCTCTCCTTATTTTGAATCTAAGGTGGCCTTGTGAATTATATCAACTTATATATAATGTGGCATTGATGTTGTGGGAGTTTTTAACCTTTATGAGAATTTGCAAATTGCCCTCTTGCTTTATTTGTGAACTCTGTGCCCATCATGATTTTAAAGAGACAGGATGAATATTCTAGATAATGAGACATGTGACCTAGAGCCCTCAGAGACAGTCAGCCACCTATCAGCAAACAGGCAGATACTTAGTGAGACCATGAAGCACCATTTATTTCACTATAAAACATTGAATGATGAGCTTCTTAATGTTTGTTGTTTTAAGCCACTAAGTTTTGATACACACCACTGCTTGAATTGCAGCCAAAGAGAGAAAATTTTAATTAAAAAAAAAAACACATTATAGCCCTTATGAACTAAGGAGGAAGCAAAAAGATGTACAAATTCCCTCTAAGGATACTTAAATTTCCAAATGACACTGCGGCTTATATCCTTTTGGTGAGATCATAACCATACAACCTCATGAGAAAACTAGTGGGTGTTATTCAGCCTGTTCAGACTGAAATAATTCAGCCTATTTCCGACTAAAAGTGAAAAACCATAATAATACTTACTGATAAGGAAAAATTCAACTTCCATATCTGATGCAAGCTATAAGAAAATTATAAAGGAAGCTCCACAACCTCACCAAAACCATCACAATAAAACAACAATTAACATCATACCTAATAGTGAAAGAATTTTCTGCTAACACCAGGAATAAGACAAGAATATCTTGCTTCACACCTCTGTTCACCATTGAATTTGGGTTCAAGGAAGTGTGATACGTAAGAAAAGGCTATTAAAGGCACCCAAAATAAAAAGGAAGAAGGGTAAAACTGCATTTATTAGAAGATGACTTGATTATCTGTGCATTAAATTCAGTAGAATCTACAGGGATGCCTGGGTGGCTCAGTGGGTTAAGCCTCTGCCTTCGGCTCAGGTCATGATCCCAGGGTCCTGGGATCAAGCTCCTCATCGGACTCTCTGCTCAGCGGGGAGCCTGCTTCCCCCTCTCTCTCTGCCTGCCTCTCTGCCTACTTATGATCTTGCTCTCTTCCTGTCAAATAAATAAATAAAATCTTTAAAAAAATTTCAGTAGAATCTACAGAAAAGCTACCAAAATTAATACACGTCCTACCAACCTTACTCTCCTGGGATAAACTTTACTGTTCATGATGCAGTATCCTTTTTGTATATTATGAATTCAATTTTTCTAAAATTTTATCAAGAATTTCTGCATATATATTCATGAGAGATGGATATGCTAGTAAAGTCATGTTGGCCTCAAAATGAATTGGGGTTTATTATTTCTACTTTATTTTCTAGAGGAGTTTGAGTAGAACTATATTCTAAAGAAAACATAAATTTTTATATAATGACAATATTAAATATTTAGTCATAAATCTGACTAATGTGTAAGTCCAGTTCACTAATAACTAGAAAACATTGTCAAGAGAAATTAGAGAAGACCTAAATAAGTGGATGGATGTTCCATAGTCATTCATTGGAAGAATCAGTTATATTAAGAGATTTGTTATACTTAAATTGATCTCTGAATTCAAATCAATTTAAATCAAAATCACAGCAAGTTTTTTGTAGCTATTGGTAAGTTTACTCAAAAGTTTTATATAGAAATTCAATGGAACTAGGATTGCTAAAACAACTTGAAAAAGAACAAGTTGGAGACCTAAATAATTTTAATACTAGTGTTGCAATTATAAAACATCATAAATCAAAACCATATGGAATTAACATCAAGATATCCAAATAGACCAAAGCAAGAGAGTCCAAAAATAGATCTATGCCTATATGATCATTTGATTTTTCAGCAAGGACACAAAAGCAATTCAGTGGAAATAGAGATCACCTTTTCAACAAAGTTCTGGAACAATTGCATACCCATATGCAAAAAGAAGAAATTTATTTATACCTCTCCCCACATAAAAAAATTGACTCAAAATACATCATTGAAATAGATGCAAAACCTAAAATATAAAATTTATGGGAAATCTAGGAGAAAATGTTTATGACTTATGAAATGTATAAAAACAGACAAACCAACCTTGGGGCACATGGGTGGCTCAGTGGGTTAAATCCTCTGCCTTCGGCTCAGGTCATGGTCTCAGGGTCCTGGGATCGAGCCCCACATCAGCTCTCTGCTCAGCAGGGAGCCCGCTTCCTCCTCTCTCTCTGCCTGCCTCTCTACCTACTTGTGATCTCTGTCTGTCAAATAAATAAATAAAATCTAAAAAAACAAGTGGGAAGAAAGAGAACTGAATGGACACTACAAATAGAGAGGTTTGCAAAGTTTAAAGAAAAAACAAACTGCAAATGAAAAAAGAAGAAAAAAATATTAATAATGTATCAGAATAGGATTCTGGGGAAAATAATTAAGCACACACAGAATAATACAATGCTATAATTTTAATACATTTGAACTTCAAGGGTACAAAGGGATTTATGGTAATCCTAGCTTCATGCTACACTATCAACTTCAGACCACATGTAGACATTAATCCTTTCCCTCTCCTTTCATACCTTCATCCTCCCATCCCAAGGTAATATTCTGACTCCCTTGTTAATCATTCAGTTGCTAACACTTAACATAATTTGAGTAAATACATATGTCTTTTTAATTATTTTACTTTCAGTTGCCTTTATCAAAAAGTATCACATAAAGAATTCCATATAATTTATGTATGCACACCCCTCAAGGAGGTAAAGCTTAACTCCCTACTCCTTAAGAGGAAGTTACACTTAGTGATTTGCTTCCAAAGAGAACTGTGTGAAAAGGAAGAAAAAGTAACTTGATAAGCACTACCTTACCCAGGTGATAAAGGTTAACATTGTCAAGGGTTAAGTAACGTTAGTATGCACCTTATGTATCCTTGATATGATGTTTGAGAAGGACACTTTACCTGTATGGACTTCTTTCCGAAAACTCACAACCCCAGTCCAGCCATAACAAAAATTTCAGACAACCCCAACTGAGAGGAGTTCTACAAAATAACTGATCAGTACTCCTCAAAACTATCAGGACTGGGGCGCCTGGGTGGCTCAGTGGGTTGGGCCTCTGCCTTCGGCTAGGGTCATGGTCCCAGGGTCCTGAGATCGGGCCCGCATCGGGCTCTCTGCTGGCCGGGGAGCCTGCTTCCTCCTCTCTCTCCCTCTGCCTGCCTCTCTGCCTACTTGTGATCTCTGTCTGTCAAATGAATAAATAAAAAATCTTTAAAAAAAAAAACTATCAGGATTATCAAAAACAAGGAACCTCTGAAAAACTGTCACAGTTTAGAGGAGGCTAAAGATGCATGAGAATAAAGTGTAATATGGTATCCTGAGAGAGTTCCTGGAAAAGAAAAAGAACGTTAAGAAAAACACTAATGAAATCTGAATAACGTACAGACTTTAATTTTTTAAAAAAGCAAATTCTGTACGTAATGTTTTGGGACTGACTTTTCATCCTTAATATATTATTGCTGAGATCCACTCTCATTGTGGGTATATCTGTAATTTCTTTGTTTCATAATATTGCGTGTAAGAACATTCATTTTCATTGATCAAAATTCCTGTCGAGGAGCATTTTATTTCTGGAATTTTTATCTTGTTAGCTATGCAGTCATCAGTATTCTTACATATATCTTCTACCCTACATGTGTAAGATCTACTCTTGGGTATCTGTTCGAGAAATGAGTTTGTGTGTTGTAAGATACATAAATAATGTACTATATGAGATAACGACAAACTTCCCAAATTATCTTTACTTATTTACACAACCAAAAGTAATGTAAATATAGCCTGTAGACCATTTACAGATTCATCTTATTTTTTCATTGTCACCCCCAAGAGCCTATTCTGCACATTTTTATAAACACAACCATGAAATGTTAATACTACAAACATACTGTATAACTGTGTACTGTATGTATATATACAGAAACAGAATTTTTATTCCACGTGTAAATAAAAAGGATATGATACAAAAAAAATTGTACATTAAAAAAATAAGAAACAATGTTTGGTCCTTACAGGAAATATTCTCCTGTTAAGAATGCATGCTGTGGACCATGTGCTCTCTAGCATTGGTATGGTAGGACTTTTTTATTTCTTTCCAATTAAGTAGGTATAAAATTGAATTTTATTATAATCTTGATTTCCATTTTTCTAACCCTATTGATATAGAGCATCCCAATAAATTTTCAATATTGTTTGCTCTTCTGTGAAGTGTGTGCTAATATTTTACCCATTTAATATTGGTTAATTGCACCATCTTACAGACATGTAGAGCACAGTATATAATCTTACTGGTTGTGAGTACTTTGAACACATTCTTTAAGCTTACATTTTATGACTTTACTTTTTATAAAGTGCCCTTTGATGGGCAAAACTACTCTTACACATATTTATTCTTTCTTACATGATTGAGGTCTTTTGTAATCTTTAAAGTTTTTTCTCTATTCATTTTTTTTCTATGGATGAGACACAACTCATAATCCCAAAGCAGAATAAATAGACCTAAGCTACATTTACTCTCTGGAATTTTTTTTCCTTTACTTGTACTTATCTGTTCTTAACACGATTGAAGCACTTGTATTAATTTTTTTTCTCTATTTCATTTCTTTTTCGGTAGATGAGAAACAATTCATACTCCCAAGGTACAATTGATCAATGCTACATTTATTCCCTAGAAATTTCTTTTTCCCTTGAATTTTTTTCTTTGTACTGAAACTTTCAGAAAAGTTTATTAAATTGGCTGATATGTTTATATTAAAATTATGATGAAAACCCTGTTTTCTACACAACATGTTCATGCATTGTTTTTCTGATTCTGTTTAGTTGTCTGTGCTCTCTTGCATTTCACTGAGTTTCTTTAACATTATTTTAAATTCTTCTCAGGCAAATTGTAGATCCCCTTTTCTTTGGGGTCAGTTACAAGATCTTTGCTAATTTCATTTTTTGATGTCATCATGTTTATCTGATTCTTCATGATCTATGTGGCTTTGCATTGGTATCCACGTGTTTGAAGGAGCAAACATCTCCTCCAGGATTTATGGACTGGTTTTGGCAGGTGAAGTCCTTCTTTTGATTCCCTGAGCTAATGGAATTATCTCCAGAATTGCAGAGGTGCTGGATTGGAGCCAATCTGAGACTGTCACTGGGTCTGTAGTGGCGTCTGTATTTGGCATGTTTATTACCAGGGGCTCTGGTGGGCATTTTTGGTCTGGCCTCTGGGTAGATGGGACTGCCTCTCGTAGTTTGTTCAGGAGGGTGGTACTAAGATGAGGATCTGCTTCAGGGTCCATAGTCAGGTCCTCAGTAGCAATCTATCACCAGGTACACAAATAATAGTATCTCCTGCTGCATCCTCAGTCGCAGGACTGCTGGCCACTGTGGCTGTAGGGGCCTGGAGTCAAATATATGGTTCTTCCAGATCTTTGGGTGTGCAGACAGGGGAGTTTCCTGATTAGTCCCTGTTTCAGCAGGACAGCTGACAAACTGCTGCTGGGACAGGCTGGAACCCCGTTACAGGACTACTCAGAATCTAGTCTGACTCAGTTTGATGGGCTTATCTCCAGGAGCTCCCAGATTCTGGCTGAGAGGCGATAGAGCTCATTTGCCACCTATTTCGGGGTCCACAGCCAACGGGGAAGTTTGTATGCTTGTTATCCAACCAAGGAATGGACATGATTGCCTTTAAGTGCCTTGCCATATGGGACCGGTCACAGGATCAAGTCAAAAGGGGCTGTATTGGGGCGCCTGGGTGGCTCAGTGGGTTAAAGCCTCTGCCTTCAGCTCAGATCATGATCTCAGGGTCCTGGGATCGAGCCCCACATCGGGTTCTCTGCTCAGCGGGGAGCCTGCTTCCTCCTCTCTCTCTGCCTGCTTCTCTGCCTGCTTGTGATCTGTCTGTCAAATAAATAAATAAATAATCTTTAAAAAAAAAGGGGGGGTGGCGTATTTTAGTCTTCAGGGGTTTAGAGCTGTTTCTAGGACTGTAACTGGCACCACGTTGACAAGTCAAGCTGCTTGATTGTGGGCCAGTGATCTCAAAACAGTTCTCTATATAGTCTTGGACTGCACAGTCTCCAGTCTGGATCCCAAACCTCCCACAAAGGCAGTTTTGCCGCTGGATGGATGACAAATTATTGTTCAGGAATATGAGATGTGGATGGCTTATTCCATCATCTTGCTGACATCACTCTTCTTCTTTGTAATTTTTGAATAATATTTTTCTACTGCATAATCCAAGGAATTTTATAATTTTCCACACTGAGGTCTAATACATCCTTTGCCGAGTTATACTAAGTCTTTGATAATCTCTGATACAGATGTAAATGGTGTTGCTTTTTATTAAATATTTTAGTTGTTCACTACTGTTCTGTCAACATGAAATTGATTTTTTTAAAAATTTTATTTATTTATTTGAGAGAGAGAGAGCAGGAGTGGAGGGTAGAAGTGAGGGAGAGGGAGAAGCAGACTTGCCAATGATCCAAAGCCCAATGCAGGGCTTGATCACAGGATTGGCAGATCATGACCTGAGCCAAAGGCTTAACCATTTGAGCCACCCAGGCACCCCATGAAACTGATTTTTTTAAAAGATTTTATTTATTTATTTGACAGACAGAGATCACAAGTAGGCAGAGAGGCAGGCAGAGAGAGAGGAGGAAGCAGGCTCCCCGCGGAGCAGAGAGCCTGACGTGGGGCTCAATCCCAGGACCCTGAGATCATGACCCGAGCCGAAGGCAGCGGCTTAATCCACTGAGCCACCCAGGCGCCCCCGATTTTTTATATTAATCCAGATATCTGTATAAACCCTTCCTTCATATTCTCTTTATAAATAATCATGTAAATGAACATACTTCAAACATACACATTTTCTTTGTAAATAATCCTGTAAATAAATAAAAAATCATGTAAATGAACTGTTCATTTACTTAAGTTATAAGCAACTTAAGTTATAAGTTATAACATGTAAGTTCATATACTTAATCCCTTATACTTTAAATTTCTATTTATAATCACATTGCTCTTACTAGATATAATAAAATGCTGAACTGCATCTTTTGGGAGATAATGAATGTTTTGCCTATTTCTTAATTTTTCTATTCTTAATTTTAAGAATTTTCTATTCTTAATTTTAAAGAAAATATGTCTAACACCTTCCCCCTTTAGAATGTGTGTTCATTCAGTTTGTATAAATGTAATTTGACAGATTAACGAAGTTTAGTTGTTTTTCTTTAAAAAGAAAAGGTTTTATTTATTTATTTGAGAGAGAGAGAGAGTATAAACAGGAAAGAGGCAGAGGAAGAGGGAGAAGCAGACCCTCCACTAAGCAGGGAACCTGACATGGGGCTTGATCCCAGGACACTGAGACTATATGACCTGAGCTGAAGGCAGATACTTAACCGACTGAGCCATCGAGGTGCACAACGTTTAGTTATTTTTCTGATTTCACTGTTTTTAAAATCCTAAAATAGAGTAAAAAGTTATCAAATACTCTTTCATCTATGAGATATTGTTTTTACACTTAAACAACAATAAAAAGTTATCATCTAAATAAGTTAAGTACATTGGAATGAGAAACATCATCTAAAGAATCCTTAACATTAAAAGTAAACAGAAAAATTATTTATATAATGATGAAAACAAAAGCAAATTACATGGAAAATTATGTAAAAGTTTTAAATATGTCATTAAAATAAAAACAGAAAATAAAGTAACCAAGCATTCCACATATGAATTCAGAAATATATATATGCAGATATCATATTAATGAACCTAATATGTGTCTGTATTAAATTTATAAGTTGTAATTTTGAATACATCTAAATAACCAAAAACTCAAAATTCTCATGGTATGAAGTCAAAACTATGGAAAATTTAATTAAGGAATATAAATTGGAGACACCTGGGTGGCTCAGTCGGTTAAGTGTCTGCTTTCAGCTCAGGTCACAGTCCCAGGGTCCTGGGATGGAACCACATATCAGGCTCCCTTCCCTGCTTGGTGGGGAGTCTACTTCTCCCTCTCCTTCTGTCCTTCCTCCCACTTGTGCTCTCTCTCTCTCCCATGTTTTGTCTCTCAGATAAATAAATACAATCTTCAAAAAAAAAACAACATATAAAAATAAAGTTCTAAGGATTAATAATACAAAGTATAGAAACCCACAGACATCAAAAGAATTAACTTATATTAAGATGTGATTTTATGTTCCTCCATAGCAATATTTTTTTCAAATCTAGAGAAAAATAAGGATTTTCAATCAATATACGGGTTGTGAAAATGATCCCAGAGTATAAATAGACAGTAATGAAACCAATAAACACGAGAGATACTGGAAAGATTATCAAACATTTATTATAAAATCCCATGACAAAATAGTTTTATAAGAACCACATTTATTTATTTATTTATTCATTCAGTTTTACTTTTTGATTCTTGATGGAATCATCCATTTTTGGATGATGGAAGGATATTATGAAGGATATTATTAGTGTAATATTTTGTGCCACTCCTTCGTATAATTTAGACAAAACCAATAATTTACATTACCATAGCACCTTGAATTCTCACTTGCAAAGATTGGACAGTGGCAAACTTGATTATGATTTGGAGAAAACAAAGAGCTTAGTGTGTGTCTTTTTCAGCTTTCTCCTTCTCCTGATACATAGATGGATAAGTAAATACACATATTCATATATATTTGTAGATATTATATTAATAAGTTGAATGTATTAATTTAGTATACTATATTCATAAGTTGCAATTTTTCATACACCTAAGTAAATAAAACACGGACAACAAACCTATGTAATAACTAGACATCACACTGTGAAATAATTATGTAGGATTATGAAAATCTATATTGGTTTTTAGTCTTTCCTAAAGAATCTATTGATGTTATAAAAAATAAAACAAACCTTGATCTTCAAAACTTTTGGATGGCTTTCATTGAAACTATTCTATAAAAAATTATTGAGAATATTGCTTTTAGTCTACCTACAGTTTCATAGATGGCTGGGTATCAATGAAAAGATAATTTTTTTAACAATACTCTTCTCACAGCATTTTTCACCTCTCTGTTCCTTAGACTATAAATCAGTGGATTTAACATAGGGATGATAAGAGTATAGAACACAGCTATAATCTTGCTTTTTTCTGGTGAGGACATGGCCCCAGGCTGGGCATACATGAAGAACACAGTACCATAGAATAAACTCACCACAGTGATGTGAGAGCTGCAAGTGGAGAAAGTCTTACTCCTGCCATGGGTGGAGGGGATCTTCAAGACAGTGGATAGAATGTAAGCATAGGAAACCAGAATGACAGTTGTGGTGGTGATGATGATGAGGGCAGAGAGAATGAACAGCACAATCTCATTCACAAAAGTATCATCACAAGAGATCTTGATCAGGGCTGGGATGTCACAGAAAAAGTGGTCTAGTCTGTTTTCTCTACAGAAACGCAAACTGAAGGTGAAACCTGTTTGTATCATGGAGTTAACGCTTCCACAGATATAGGAGCCAATCACCAAACGAGCACAAGCCTGGTGAGACATATGTACAGGATAGAGGAAGGGCGAGCAAATGGCTGAGAAGCGATCATATGCCATAACGGCCAGAAGAAAGCCTTCAGTCCCAACACACAGAGCGAAGAAAAAGAACTGTGTTGCACAGCCATTGTAGGAAATTTTCTTGTCCTTGGACAAGAAAGTAGCCAGAGTTTTGGGAGCAATGACTGTGGAGTAACAGAGATCTAAATAGGACAAATTTCTGAGAAAGAAATACATAGGTGTATGAAGTTTGGAGTCTATTTTAATGACAATTATCATGCTGATATTTCCCACCACAATGACCATGTAGATAAGCAAGAATAATAAGAATAAGAGAATCTGTATGTCTGAAGCTGTTCTGAATCCCAGCAAAATGAATTCACTCACTTCTGAGTAGTTCCTAATCAGCTCTTTCTTCATAGCTGAGACCTATCTGAGAAAATGAGTGGATGGTCACGAATCCTGTGGAATGCCTTGTTAACGTTTGGCTCCTGAGGTTCTCAGTGGGAGAAAAGTATTGAGAGGTGTGCTTGACTACACATCTGACAAAACAGCCTTATTTCTTCTAATATATTTACTATCCTTGTCATATGGGAAATGTGAATGGGCAAAGGATGTCTGGGATGAGTGATGACATCAGTCATTCTACGTCATTTGCTCCAAGCTATGGAATCACATGTACTGGGTCCAAATTTTACCTCTTTCAATCCAGCAGAATCTAAGATAACTACCTGCATTTCCAATGCCTTGAAATCTTCTGTCAGATGGAAGATACTAATAATATCTACATTATAGGACTACTATGAAGATAACATGAGATGAGTGTGAAAAGAAATATTTACAGTTACTAGAACATCTTAAAAGCATAATAAATATTAGCCAAAAAAAAAAAACTAAATCAGCAAACAAGCAGCTAAAAATTATTTTTGCATTATGAGTGGCAAACTGGGTGAAAATATAGTCATTTCCTTTCCCACCACAAGATGCGGTTAATTTGGTTCTCAAAACATTCTGCTATTTAAAAGATATTAGGAAACATGGATTTGCCGTTTCATGAGGGAGAATGAGCATCCGTCTCAAAGAAAGTCATGTGACATGATGAATCAAACTCCTCCAGGAATGCTTTGTTCAGCCTCTACTTCCTACATCATCTACTCTGAATCTCTAATCTCTGATTCTGGTATGTACACTCTTGTTGGCAGCCAAACCCCATTATGTCTTTTTCCTTTTCCTGTTAAATGCTAATGTCTTAGTTATGGAAATTATCCTGTTTACATAGAGGTATTATGGTGGAAATACAAGCTTAACTTCCCTAACAAGAAGTGTTTTTTTTTTTTCCCTTAACTATGTTGTTAATTAAACTGAAGATATTTATGCAAATAGAGCAAAAAAAATCAATATTGCATAGGTTTTGTTGTTTGCTTTCTCAAGTAAATATTCATCTTAATATCAAACACTAAAGAGACAAAGGCACACATGGATATTTTTTAAATATCAGAAAATTTAAATCCAAGTGGAATAAAGGAAATTTTATAATTCTGTGGTCCATTACTTTATATAATTTCTGAACTGACAAAAAAAAATTTTCCCTAAAGGAACTTATGACCATATTTGAAGTCACATTTTTATTTATAAATTTACATAAAATTCAAAGTACAGTAGAGTCAGAAGCGAAACTGATTTAGCTTCTATTGTAATTTTTGTGTATGTGAAGTCAAAATGTTTTATTAGTGAAAAGTGTGACATTTTAATTCATATAAATCCCGAGTTTTAATCCATGTCCTGCCACTCACTGGCTAAATAATCTTAGGCAAATTATTCAAATTCTACAGTGCCTCCATTTTTTCATCAGCAATCTGTAGTTTAGAACATTTACCTCATAGGATTATTGTTATAAGGATTAAATTAAATGATGTATATAAATTAAATGAAATATGTAGCATCTGAGAAGAAAAAGGTGCTCAAATAATGAATCTGTGAAAGATTGAACAGAAAAAAAGAAATGTTTGCTAAGTTAAGAAAATGATCCTCAGAGAAAGTTGATTTTCAAAAACTATGTACCTTACTTGAGATCCAGCAGATTCCAAACAAATATCATTGAAGAATTTTAATAGCTGATCATTCCATTAATAGAAGCTTTGAGAAAACTGTAGTTAATTACAAAAGTGCTTCCCATTACATGTTAGATTTATTCTATCTGAGTACACTCAATCAGCAGTCTTTTTTTTATTTCTAAGTCTCATGTACCTCATTTTTACTTAACTGAACTAAAAGAGAATCTTAGTTTGAACTTCAAGAAATATCTTAATCTTTATAATCTACAAAGACAGGACTGCAAATTCCTATGTTATCTGCCCTAAGTTTGACCTAGCCACATTGTTATTCTTAAAACCGAGAAGGGAGATTAGAAATATATGTATATAAATGTGTGACATTCTTGAAAGGTAAGAAGGCCCTGGAGGTCAATTAGGTCAGTGTTTGCCAAACTTCCCCATACCTCAGAATCAACTGGGGAGCTTTGTTTTGCTCTGCTTTTAAGACTGATTCCTAGATCACACCTTATTCTCAATTAATCTGAATATGGAAACTTATCTATTAGTGAGATGAGTGTGGAGAAGCATTCATCTATGTTTTAAGATTTCCAACTGACTAAAGAAATCAGTCCCTATGTAGAAGTTTGAGAATTAATTAATTTGGTCTTCTCCTTGCTTCCTGGAAGAATAGTGATTGCCTCACCCAAAGTCAATCAAAATTAGTGATAACAAAAACAAAACAGTGATAACAGTGGTGTTATATGTTCTTTATGTATCAGCTTTTATTATAAAATATATCATTTGGTATTTAGAAAAAATGAGGAAATAAAAATTAATACAATATTATTGCCACATATTTTCCATGTAAATAATTCTTAAATAATATACTGGGGGTCCTCTTTTTTATAGCAGTAGTAATTCTAAGGATGATAGTCTTCAAAATATAAACCTGAGTCTTTGGGAAAGAAAGGGGCCTTTACTCAAAAGTGTTATATATAACCATTACCATTCTGTTTTGCCCCTACACAGTGTGGCTGCTCTCTTTTCCAAATGAATATCAGTATACTTGCTTTGTAGAATGGAATAGTTCACACAGATGTAATATTTTAATTCTCATACAATAGCAGCTCTTACTATTTACTTCCTAAAGTAAAACTGAAATGAAGGTATTATTATCACATCCAAAATTGAAAACAATGTTTTCATATATTCTAAGCATAGAAATATCATTTTGTAACACTTAGAAAAACATTTGATGCCATATATAAAAATATCTTTGATATACTAATATTCAAAGAACAAGGATAACTGGGACCCTTAGAAAACAGACTGTGTCCACTGCCTCATGGTTTTACAAACATCAGGGAAGGAATCATTTCCTGTGTAGTATTCTCTTCACAGCATCTTTCACATCTCTGTTTCTCAAATTGTATATTAGAGGGTTTAGCATTGGTATTATCACTGTATAAAGAACCGCTACGGTCTTGTTTTGCTCTGGGGAGGAAATGGCACTGGGCTGGGCATACATAAAGAACACGGTCCCATAGAACAAACTCACCACAGCTATATGGGAACCACAGGTGGAGAAGGTCTTACCCCTGCCGTGGGTAGAGGGGATCTTCAGGACAGTGGAGAGGATGTAAGCATAGGAAACCAGAATGACAGTTGTGGTGGTAATGATGATGAGGGCAGAGAGAATGAACAGCACAATCTCATTCACAAAAGTATCATCACAAAAGATCTTGATCAGAGCTGGGACGTCACAGAAAAACTGGTCCAGAATGTTTTCTCCACAGAAACGCAAACTGAAGGTGAAACCTGTTTGCACAATGGAGTTGATGCATCCACAGATGTAGGATCCAGTCACCAACTGAGCACAGATTTTCTGGGACATATGCACAGGGTAAAGGAGAGGGGAGCAAATGGCTGAGAATCAATCAAATGCCATGACAGCCAAAAGGAAGCCTTCAGTTGTGACAAATAGAACAAAGAAGAAAAACTGGGTCGCACACCCATTGTAAGAAATCTTCTTTTCACTAGATAGGAAGTTAGCTAAAGTTTTGGGGGTGATGACTGTGGAGTAGCAGAGATCTAAATAGGACAAGTTTCTGAGGAGGAAATACATAGGTATTTGAAGTCTGGAGTCCATCTTAATGACAATTATCATGCTAATATTTCCCACCACAGTGACTGTATAGATTAGCAAGAACACTAGGAATAAGAGGATTTGTAGTTTTGGAGAGGTTCCAAAGCCTAGCAGAATGAACTCTGTCACTTCTGAGTAATTCCTATTAAGCTCGTTTTTCATGGCTGAGATGTTGGTGGAACTGGAGAGATGGTAAAAATGAAAGAAATAAGTGATAAGAACACTAGTTTAAGTAAAAATAACTAAAAACCGGAATAGAAAAAATTTCATCATATTGTTCCCAATAAATTACAAAACAGCAATACAGAACAAATTGTTATTTTTAAAGAATAAAGAATTTAATCTGATTGATCACCCTTTGAGATATACCTATTTTGCAAATAATGCAGGTTTGTTCTCTAAGCATGCTTTGGAGAAACAGAGATTCTAGGAAAGTGTGTAGAAACAAAAGCTCGTCGTTTGTTTTTCCCTTCAGTTATTATCAGTTACTACCATTGAAAGTTGCCTTCTCTCGTGGAATATATTTCTCACAGACATAATAATCCACAAAACTTCATTTGGAGTGAAAATCCATTAAAATGATTATCTCTTTTTATTTTTTTAAATCATTAGCTTCCTTATCTACTATAAAAAATAACAGACAAATATTATATTCATTTTTCTTATATTATGAAGAGAAAAGCTTCATATCCTGACAAAAGAATCAACTTTTTACCTGGTAGCCTCATATTCTTATTTCTTCCATTATTTTTTGCCCTATGGTGATGTGCACTCTTATTGGCACAATTCACTTACTAAAAAAAGAAGCAATTCTTGAGTATATTTTCTAAACATGATTTCATCAGACTTTCGTTTTTTCTCTTTCTCCTTTTTTCCTTCTTTCCCTCCCTCCCTCCTTCCTTCCTTCCTACCTTCCTTCCTTCCTCCCTTCTTTCCCACCCTTATTCCCTTTGGAGTTTTCAGGGTGGAATCTAGGTGGGGAATTCTAAGATCTTGGATAGAGATTTTTCTGTCCTTTCAGAAACAGACAAATCTAGTAAAAAATACAAATATCTGTGCATATGGAGGAGAGAGGGCATATATGACAATTTAAAGATAGGTAAAATGGGGGGAAAGGAAGAAATATGTATTTAAATAAGCTTGCATTGCATTTATTTAGACATGATGTTATGATTATAAGTGTCCCTAAAACATGGTGGTAGAAAAAGGAAGTAATTTTTATTTTATTTTATGTATGGAGAAATTAAGAAAAAAATATTTTAAAAGCTTCCTTAGAGGCATGAGATTGAGGAACAGAGTGGTTTACTATTCAATAAGCTATCGTAAAATATAAAAGAAAACTAACAATTCAAAGATTCACATAATATGGAAATATCTTTCATATTTTATAATCATAGTTTTATAAGTATATAAAAATTATTATGTAAGTTGTATAATTATAATAAATAAAATCATATATGATCTAAATTATTATTATAAAATATATATAAATTATTATGTAAGTTGTATAATTATAATAAATAAAATCATATATGATATAAATTATACAGTGTCTCATAATACCTCTTGTCATCTTTATTTTGGTCACTGCTATGGTTTCACTAATGGTGACATTCTTTGAAGACAAGGTGAGACAACTCAAGTATTTTAGAGTCAGTTTAGTCCAGTATTTATATCTACTTCCTTGAAAAAAATTAAAAGTTAAGAGCAATGTTGACTGTTTGATTTTATAAGGCAGAAAAATCATCAAAATAAACCCCGGTAAGGCCTACCAACTAAAAAATGTATGGTTTCCTTAAATACACATTTTATACAACATTTCTGGTTTCAACAGAAAAATTGAAAAAAAAAGTAACTAAAGCAATCTAAAAAAGAATGTGATGAGAAAAAACTAGATATAAAAGATATTCTTAAGAATGAACCATTTCTCTCCTTACAAACTCTCTACTATATGTGAAATCATGAAGAAACAAGAGTATGAAAAGAAGTGCACCTTGGTTTCCTGTAACACGGTTTGCATCTCTTCCCTGGACAGATCAGACTCCAACTGCTAAGATGAACAAGTACTAGCAACAATTGTAGTTTTTTCTCTCTCTCTCTCTTTTAGTTTATTGTACTTTTTATTGATTAAAACACACCAGACCTGGTCCGGTCCTGAGAGAAATTCTCTCTTGAGGGAAACCAGAGCAGTGTACATTCCCTCTGCAAGATGGTAACCAGGCACAAAAACCTTACTCGCCAGTAATATGCTCAGAATACAAAAGAGAAGTGAGAGAAGAAATGATTCATTAGAAACTTACCAGACCTTTGGGAAGTAGAAGGGCTCTCCAGGGGACATGAGAACTATCCTTCTACCTACTGAACAAAATAATAATAACAACAATTAAACACATTTGGATGAGAAGTACTGGATGCTTTTTTTTTTTTTAAAGATTTTATTTATTTATTTGTTAGAGAGAGAGAGAGAGCGAGCGAGCACAGGCAGACAGAGGCAGAGGGAGAAGCAGGCTCCCTGCCAAGCAAGGAGCCCGATGTGGGACTCGATCCCAGGACGCTGGGATCATGACCTGAGCCGAAGGCAGCTGCTTAACCAACTGAGCCACCCAGGCGTCCCTGGATGCTTTTTTTTAACTTCATAATCTATGCAGAGGAAATTCACCATTTTTCATCTGAGTGGATAACAGCCCTTACTTTTAGATCATTTCTTGTATCTACTGTTAATATGTCATACTAGTATTAGAAGAACATTTTATACACAGAATAATCCAAATAGTTAGGTGAAGAGATGGGCGGGGGGGGGGGGGGGGTAAGGAGGATTTTGAAGTAACACAGAGACTGGCCAGAGCAGGCAATCATACATCCATCTCTGATTTCAAGGCACAAGAGAGGTGGTGTTAAGGATCCCAGAAGCCTGGGAATTGCTTCAAGAGTGAGGCCATGGCTGGGTTTGGCCACCTGTGCTAGAACCAAAAAGAGAAACCCCCAAGGAGCATACTGAAAGAGAAAGAAATTCCCTCTCCTCACACATCCTCAGTTTTGCCATTAGTGGGAAAACATCTTCTCCAGGATCCTAGAGATCCTTCCTACTTTATCTTGATGACATTTCCCTTTAGCTAGGACAACTCTCTTTGGTATTTCCAAATATAAATTTGACATGACGTATTCTCTTAGATCTCCCTTATCTGGAAAAGGTCCTTATTTTGCTTTCAGTTCTGAAGACTGTGTATTCTGTGCATGCATGTTGGTTTGGTCCTTCTACCTCCCATCTTTAAGCTCTTTAAAGACTTTACGCGATCTCTGGTTTGAACTGTCTGACAACAAGTGCATACTTTAACTTTGATTTGCTTGTGTGTGATGTCCCTTTTTCACTCACCTTCAGAATTTGATTCTGATGTGCTTTGTTTGGTTTTCTCTCCGTCTATGGGCTTTCTCTATATCTATCTATGGGATTTTGCCCATTTTCTTGCATCTGTGTGGTTATATTTGTCATCAAATGTGAAAAATATTTGCCCTTTATGCTTTATATTATTTTTCTGGCCCCTCTTCTTCCAGTGACGTGTACATATTTTCTCAGTTGTCACTGAATGCCTGTTCATTATTTTTCCTTTTTAACTTAATCTTTGGTTTGGTTTGTTTCTACTGCTATATATTCAAGTTTAAAATCTTTTCTGATTTGTTCCCTTTCTCAGGAAATACAGTCAACTTATTGGGCAATCTCTAAAAATATTTGGTTCATGTATTTTCTCCAGAGTTTAATAGTATTGTGATGGGAGGCAAATCTATGGTTGCCATTCTTTCATAATTAGATGTGGAAAATCTTAAATTCGTTTTTTGAAAATTATTGAATTACCTCAGCATTTGCAGTAAAAACATACACATCAGTGAGATTCTATTGTTCTTTTTTATTGAAGTATTTTATTTATTAATAATCTGTTTTGAGCTTTTAAGTTAATTTATGAGTGAGATTTGTCTATGATTTTTTAGTTTAATGTCTATAGGACATTTATTAGAGACTCATAAATATAGTAGGAGAGTATTTTCTTTACAATTACTTCTGATAGAGTTTATGTAAAAATTATCTTATTTCTTTCTTAAATGTTTGCAACTAAACACTGGTGAAGCCATTTATACTTCGTAGGAATAGCATTAATAAAAATTCAGTTTCTTTAAGAGATATTTTAAAATTTGCACTTCTCCTTTACACATAATTTTATTCTACTTAAAATATTTTATTTAAAGAATCATCAATTTTTGGTAAAAATGTATTCTTTTTTTTTAATAGCAGAAGAATATGTAGTGCCATCCCCTTTTCATTCCTGATCCTTGTGCTTTAATGTTATTTTTTTCCTTATTAAATTTAGGATTTTATACACACTACTAATTTTTCAAAGAATCAACATTAAAGTCATGTGAATAGCCTATATCATATATAGTTTTTCTAAGTAATTTTACCTTTATTTTTAATTTTCTTTTCATTTTGTTTTGTTTTGTTGTGACTTGCTGTTTTCTATTTCATATTATTAAGAAGATTATTATTCTTTTAAGATCTAGGTGTTCTTGCCTTTCTTCATATTTACAAGTAAGTGTTTGCATATCCTTCCAAGTACTACTTATTCTTATGAAGCTTAGAAATATCATAGTTCATTATCATTTAGTTCAAACTAAATCAAAACTGAATTTGAGAGATAATTAGAAAACATCATGGGCATGGACATTAGAAACAAACACCTCCTAAAAATCCATTTGATTTCTGTATCAGGTTGACTATGATTAAGAACATACACTGAATGATTTCAATCAGTGAGTTTGTTGAGGGTTTATGTCCCATCTACTGTGAATGGCAGGAAGTGACTCTTACATATTTGTAAGAAATAGCATGTGGTTATTGCTAATGCTACTGAGAGTAGCTTAAGAATAAAAATACTATATTAGATTCTGGTACATTTTACAGATGAGATAGTCAAGCTCTATGTCATGTGCATTCTAGAAGAAGAGATTGGAAAGTTTAAATGTCTCCTGCCACAAGGGTTTTGACCCAGATTTTGTTCTACCAATTAGATCTACACAAACTCTGAATTTAGAACGGAACAAAGACTTGGGGTCGACTTTCTGTTCATTTTGATTTTTCCTTCTACCAGTAGACAAGTTTTGGAAACATGTGGGCTTTTCTCTGCAGCATTGTTGAATGCCCAAATTCCTAGAGAAGCATGTTTTGATGGATGAAGAAGTAGTGACACCTTTTTGCTCCCTTCTATCTGACCCCTGGATCATAGTTAAGGTGCTATATTTTTAAATTGTATCTCCAGTGGTAGCCTCTCTCTGTGAGTTAATCCTAAGTTGTCCTGTGGGTCATTATAAGAATGTCACCCAGGAGCACTTGGGTGGCTCTGTTGGTTAAGTGTTGACTCTTGATTTTGGCTCAGGTCTTGCTTTGGGTCATGAGATCAAGTTCTGACATGGCCACAGCAGGGAATACCTGCTTGAGGTTCTCTCCCTGTCCCTCTGCTCCTCCCCTGCCCATCATATGCATGCACACATGTGCCCACACACTGTCTCTCAAATAAATAAATGTCGGAAAAAAAAAAAAAAGAGTGTCACCCAGAAGTACCCAGCCTTTCCAAATTGACAGGCTTCTATTCACCTTAATTAATATTTTCCTGTTTAAAGTAACAAACCTATTCATTCTTCCAACACCAACAAAACTTTTACAAATATTGTATTAAAATGAGGAGCTCTTGCCCTATATCATTTTGTATTCCACACACTGAGAAGTTCTAGATAAATAGATAAATTCTAGAAATAATTTTTAATTAAAAGAAGATTTAGGAGCACCTGGGTGGCTCAGTTAATTAAGCGTCTGCCTTTGGCTCAGGTCATGTTCTCACGATCCTGGGATCCTGTCCCAAAATGGGCTTCATGCTCAGCAGGGATTCTGCTTCTCCTTCTGCCTCTTACCCTGCTTCATCCTCTCTCTCATTCTCTCTCACTCTCTAGCTGTCAAATAAATAAATAAAAACTTTAAAATGGGGGGGGACTTAAAAGGTAGGATTACAATTAATTCGTGGAAATATTTAGGACAAAAATGGCATCCTGAAAATATTAAGCTCATTAAGTAGAGTGTTATGTCTATGGTTTTAATGTAGTCTTTTCATCACAAAATAGTGTATTTTAAGATATTTCACTAAGGAATTTTAAAATAATCTTCTTGAATGCTATTATTTCTTTTATTTTCTAATTGTTTAGTTTTGAATATATGAAAACATAAAAATCACAAAACATTATCTGACCTTTAGTTTGTGACTTAAAGGATATTTATGATATCATGAAATATGTCTACATTAAGGAATACAGGTAAACCCTAAGTTGGAGTGAATTTTTGTCTTTTTTGAATTATAATGAATGTAATTTACTACATAATTAAAAATGTTCACTTTTTAGTCTAACATCTAACACTCTTCTCATATGGTACAAGCTTTTAAATCTGTCTCTCTGTGCCTACCAATACGTATGTTATGACAATTACCAGAAACTTTTTCTTCGTCAGTGAAAAAATTTAAGTCCAGAGAAATTCCCAAAGGATACATACAACCCATACTTGGAAAAGTTCCCTGTACTTGGAATATTAGATTATTTGATTGTATCTGAGGTTACCACAGTCCTCATGGACAATAGCCCTGGAGCCCGCACTTATGTCTCCACAATTGACTTTAAGATTACTCTTTTCCCAGTGGAACTGATCAGAGGATGAGCAAAACCTTAATGTTGGAATATCCTGAAGAAAGGTTTCAAAGGACTAAAAATAAGAACATTGTAAACAACCATTGTTGACACTCAAACAAATGATTATTGACTCTAGATGACACAGAGTTGCAAAGGTCCTTTAATACCCATGATTATTTCATTAGCCTTCTTTTAAGACATATAAGGCATACTAGATTTCATGAAGGGAACTTTCCTTTATATATATTCTTTAAATATACTTTCTCTGAATGAAGAGCAAGATCCCTTGAATTGATAGAACTTTACTAGAAAGTCATCACAGTAGTAGAAGAACTGGAATGTTCATCAGCTTCTCTCTGCTTCAAAAAAAGCTAACTGATTATGGTATATTTTAATTAAACAACCACCAGTGGAAGTAAAATAAATATAATGAGGCAATAAAAATGCTTTATTTAGGGGAATGGACTTGATCTACGGAAATGACCATTTATTCAGAAAGAGCTTCAAACTGTTTTATTTAAGATTAGTGGTTTTTAATTTTTTTAATTTTAACATACATATCACTTATCTACTTTTAGTCTCTTTTCAAAATGATAATAATAAAAATTAAAGAAACTGAGGCAAATAAGGTAACAATACTCAAAAATGTTTTTTTATTGTCCTGTAATGACGCAAACACTGGACTAACATAGGCTACAAACATTGTCATAGAGATTGCATGTAGCATCTCTATTTTAGATTATCATAGCCCTCTTATTTTAGATAATAAGAATTTTAGATAATGAGATAGAAATTTCAAATGTGATAAAAATTAGACAATATTAAATGCTATTACTGGCTGAACTCTGAGTAAAATTATGACTTAAATACAATAACTCAGAAATATTTTTCACTTCTTAACTGAATACCATCTTCATAAGTCTAACATTATATAATGCAAATTCTTGATCTCTCACGACATTAAAATTGTTTTATATGCAATATTGAATTAAGATGTAAAAAATGTATTCTACATTTAAGAAACTATGTGACTAAGAAAAAGCCTGGATTGCATTTGTTTATTTTGCTTTCTGCCTCTTAGCAGGTTTCTGCCATTGGTGGCAGGGGAACAAGCAATCACTCAGAAGTGACTGACTTCATTCTTGTAGGCTTCAGGGTCC
>ML093533.1:0-46830 GCA_003697995.1 Taxidea taxus jeffersonii
AAAATCTACAAAGAGCTTAGCAAACTCAACACCCAAAGAACAAATAATCCAATCAAGAAATGGGCAGAGGACATGAACAGACATTTCTGCAAAGAAGACATCCAGATGGCCAACAGACACATGAAAAAGTGCTCCACATCACTGGGCATCAGGGAAATACAAATCAAAACCACAATGAGATACCACCTCACACCAGTCAGAATGGCTAAAATTAACAAGTCAGGAAATGACAGATGCTGGCGAGGATGTGGTGAAAGGGGAACCCTCCTACACTGTTGGTGGGAATGCAAGCTGGTGCAACCACTCTGGAAAATAGCACAGAGGTTCCTCAAAAAATTGAAAATAGAGCTACCTTATGACCCAGCAATTGCACTACTGGGTATTTACCCCAAAGATACAAACGTAGTGATCCAAAGGGGCACATGTACCCGAATGTTTATAGCAGCAATGTCCACAATAGCCAAGTTATGGGAAGAACCTAGATGTCCATCAACAGATGAATGGATAAAGAAGAGGTGGTATATATATACAATGGAATACTATGCAGCCATCAAAAGAAATGAAATCCTACCATTTGCGATGACATGGATGGAACTAGAGGGTATTATGCTTAGCGAAATAAGTCAATCGGTGAAAGACAACTATCATATGATCTCCTTGATATGAGGAAGTGGAGATGCAACGGGAGTGGGGGCTAAGGTGGTAGGAAAAGTAAAAATGAAACAAGATGGAATCAGGAGGGAGACAAACCAAAAGAGACTCTTAATGTCATAAAACAAACTGAGGAGGTTGGGGTGGAGGGGGGTTGGGAGAAGGTGGTGGGTTTACATTATATGTTTAAATAAAAATAAATAAATAAATAAATAAACAGTCATACATAATCAGAGAAAGACAATTATCATATGATCTCTCTGATGTGAGGAATTTGAGAGGCAGGGCAGGGGGTCATAGGGGCTAGGAAGGGAAAAAATGAAACAAGATGGGATCAGGAGGGAGACAAACCATGAGAGACTCAATCTCACAAAACAAACTGAGGGTTGCTGGGGAATGAAGAGGTAAGGATAGGGTGGCTGGATTATGGACAGGGTATGTAAAAAAAATGATTACAAAAAAAAGACATACAATAAAATTGATAGATCAACCACCTTACAAAGCTAATGTGAAAATTAAAACACAGAAATAGAAAATCAAGTATATTTTTAAAAACTAACATAGTTATTCAGAAAATAAAAAATGAAAAAACATATATAAAATATGGAAGTGTAGAATAAAAATGTACTATTTTTAGAATATTTTTGAACTTAAGAAACCATCAACTTATATAAGCTATTATATATTTGGGTTATATAAGAACCTCATGCTAACAACAAAGCAAAAACCTATGATAGATACACAAAAATTAATGAAAAAAGACTCTAAGCATAACACTAAAGAAAGTCATCAAACACAAAAGAAGAGAGCAAAGAATAAAAAAGAACTGGAAAAACATCCAGAAAACAATTATAAAATGGTAATAGCAAATACCAATGAATAATTACTCTAAATGTAAATGGTCTATATGCTCCAATTTAAAAAAATAGGGTGACTAAATGGATAAAAAACAAGACATATCTATATGCTGCCTAAAGGAGAATCATGTTAGACTCGCAGACACAGACGGGTTGAAAATAAAAGGATAAAAAGATACGCCATGTCAAGGTAAGCAAAAAAAAAAAAAAAAAAGGAAGAGGAAGAAGATGGAGTAACAGCCAGACTAGCAATATTTATGTAAAAAAAAGACTAAAAAATAAAACTGTAATAAGAGACAAAGTAGCTCATGACATGATAAAGAGAAATAAAAGATAACTGTATTCGAAAGGAATAAATTAAATTTTCAGTATTTGCAGATGATATGACACTATGCATAGAAAACCCAAAGACTCCATCAAAAAACTGTTTGAATAAATCCTACAGGAAGACAATAATTATAAATATATTTGCACCCTACATAGCAACATCAAAATATATAAAGCAAATATTAACAAACATAAAGTGAGAAATTGGATAGTAATACAATAATAGTAGGGGATTTTAACACCCCACTTATGTCAGTAGATAGACCATCCAAACAAAATATCAATAAGGATACAGTGGCTTTTAACAACACATGTGCTTAGATGTAAACAGATACTTACAGGACATCTTATCCAAAAACAGCAGAATACACACTCTTTTAAAGTGCACATGGAACATTCTCCGGGATAGCTCACATGTTTGGCCACAAAACGAGTCTCAATAAATTCAAGAAGATTGAAATCATATCAAGAATCTTTTCTGACCACAATTGTAAGAAGTTAGAAATCAAGTACAAGAAAAAAGCTGGGGAAAAACACAAACACATAGAGGTTAAACAACATGCTACTACTTAAACAATATGTCAATGAATAAATCAAAGAGAAATTAGGAAATACATGGGGACAAGTGAAAATGAAAACAATAATCCAAAATCTTTGGGACCCAGCAAAAACAATTTTATAGAAGTTTATTGCAGTACAGGTCTAGTTCAAGAAAAACTCTCAAATAATTAGCCACACACACACACACACACACACACACACACACACGCACAATTCAGGCCAATATCCCTGATGAACATAGATGCAAAACATTTAACAAAATATTAGCAAACCACATCTAACAATGATTTAAAAGGACCATTCCTTGCAATCGATTGGAATTTATCCTGTGAATACAGGAAGTTTCAATATTCACAAGTCAATCAATGTAATACATCACATTAACAGAACAAAGGATAAAAATCATGTGATAATCTCAAAGGATGCAAAAAAGCATTTAACAAATTTCAACTACTGTTCATGATAAAAAGTCAAAGTAGGTTGAGAGTGAAGATACCTCAACATGATAAAGGTCTTACATGAAAAACCCACAGCTAACATCAGACTGGACAAAAACCATATTTCCTCTAAGATGAGGACGTCTACTCTCACAGCTTTTATTGAACAGTACTGGAAGTCCTAGCCACAGCAATTACACAAGAAAAGAAATAAAAAGCATCCATTTTGGAAAGGAAGAATTCAAATGATCACTATTTGCAGATAATACTATATGGAAAACCCATAAGAGTTCAGCAAAAACAATAACTATTGGAAGTAATAGATGAATTCAGTAAGTTCCAGGATATAAAATTAATACCCAGAAATCTGTTGCATTTGTATGCACTAATAAGGAAGTAGCAGAAAGAGAAATAAACAATTCCACAGTTAAAATTTATAATTCAGGTCTTTTGCCCACTTACTAAATTTACAATTCCACAATTTACAATTGTGCCAGAGAGAATAAAATACCTGGGAATAAGTTTAACCAAGGAGATGAAAAGACCTATACTCTGAAACTATGAAACACTGATGAAAAAATTGAAAATGACACAAACAAATGGAAAGATAGTTCAAGCTTTGGGATTGGAAGAATTAGTATTGTTGAAGTATCCATCTACCCAAAGCAATCTACAGATTCAATATAATCCCTATCAAAACACCAACAGCATTTTCCACAAAACTAGAAAAAATATTGAAATTTCTATGTGGTCAGCCAAAGCAATCTTAAGAAAGAAGAACAAAATTGGAAGTATCATATTTTCCAGATTTCCAGATAGACTACATTGTAGTAATCAAACCGTTATGGTGCTGGCACAAAAACAGACACATAGATCAATGTAACAAAATAGAAGGGTCAGATATAAACTGAGGCTTACATAGTCAATCTACAACAAAGGAGGCAAGAATATACAAGAGGGAAAAGATAGTCTTTCAATAAATGATGACAGGAAAATAATTAGGCGGCTACACATAAAAGAATGAAAATGGACAACTGTCTTATACACAAAAACAAATGCAAAATAAAGACTTAATGTGATACCTGAAACCATAGCATTCCTAGAAGAGAAAATTGGCAATGATTCCTTTGACATTGGCCTAACAACATTTTCCTAGATATATACCTTATGTGAGGGAAACAAAAACAAAAATAAACTATCAGGACTACACCAAAATGAAAACTTTTGCATAGCAAAGAAAATCAACAAGTAAACAAAAAGGCAACCAACTGAATGGGAGAAGATATTTGCCAATAATTTATCTGGTAAGAGGTTAATATCCAATGTGTGTGTGTATGTGTATAAACTTACATAGCTGAAACCAAAACATCCACAGTATCTAATTTAATAAGTGGGCAAAAAACTGGAATAAACATTTTTCTGAAGAAGATATACACATGGTAAATCAATGTGAAAACATGAAATCCATATCACTAATCAGGGAAATGAAAGTCAAAGCCACAATGAGATATCACCTTACATCTATCAGAATAGTTAAGAAAACAAAAACAAAAACAAATAATAAGTGTTGTCAAGAATGTAGGGAAAAGGGAACACTTATGTACTGTTGGAGGAGATGTAAACTGATGCCGTCACTATGAAAAAGTGTGGAGATTCCTCAAGAAATTAAAAATAGAAATAGTGTACAAACCAATAATTCCACTGCTGGGCATTTACCTCCCCCAAAAACCAAAAACACTAATTTTGAAACATAGGTGCACCCTTATGTTTACTGGATGATTATTTAGAATAGCGAAGATATGGAAATAACCCATGTCCATAAGTAGATGAATAAATAAGGAAGATGAGGTATTTATGTGTAATGAAATATTAGCCATAAAAAAGATGAGATCTTACCAACTGCAGCAACATGAATGGACCTAGAGGGTAAAATACTGAGTGAAATGAGAGAGAAAGACAAATACCATATGATTTCACTTATGTGTGGAATCTGAAAACAATATAAATGAATAAACAAACAATGGAATCAGACCTATAAATACAGAGAAAAAAACTGTTTCCCAGAGGGGAAGTGATGGGGGAATGGGCAAAATGGGTGAAGGGGAGTGGGAGGTACAGACATGAATAAGTCAGAGGAATCAAAGGCATAGCATTGGGAATATAGTCATTGGTGTTTTAATAGCATTGTATGATGACAGACAGCAGCTACATTTGTGGTAAACATAGCATAATGTATAAAGTTGTTGAATCACTATGTTGTGCCCCTAAAACTATTGTAACATTGTCTGCCCACAATGCTCAAGAAAAAAAAAAAAAGGATCATTCACCATAATCAAGTAGGGTTTATTCCAGGAATGCAATGTTAATTCAATAATTGCAAATCAATCAATGTGATATATCACATTAACAAGAGGAAGGATAAAAACCACAGGATCATCTTAATAGATTCAGAAGAAACATTTGACAAAATTCAACATTTGTTCATGATAATCAACAATGTAGGTTTAGAGAAAACATACATCAATGTAACAAGGGCCACACATGACTGAACTACATTGAACATTATACCAATGCTCAAAAACTGAAAGCTTTTCGTCTAAAATCAGGAGCAAGACAAGGATGCCCTTCTCACCACTTTTATTCATCATAGTACTGGAAGACTAAACTGCAGCAATCATAAAAGAAAAAGAAATAAAGGAAATCCAAATTGGTAAGGAAACAAACTATCACTATTTGCTGATGACATGATAGTAAATAACAAGAAAACCCCAAAGACTATACCAAAAAAGATGTTAGAATAAATGAATTCAGTAATTTATAAGATACAAAATTAATACCCAGAAATCAGTTGCATTTCTATATACTAATAAAAAAGTAGCAGAAAGAAATTAAAAAACAATCCCATTGGGGTGCCTGGATGGCTCAGTGGGTTAAAGCCTCTGCCTTCAGCTCAGGGCATGATCCCGGAGTCCTGGGATCGAGGTCATGATCCCAGGGTCCTGGGATCGAGCCTCACGTCGGGCTCTCTGCTCAGTGGGGAGCCTGCTTCCTCCTCTCTCTCTGCCTGCTTCTCTGCCTACTTGTGATCTCTGACTTTCAGATAAATAAATTAAAAAAAAATTTTTTTTAAAAATCCCATTTATAATTGTACCCCCCCCCAAAAAATACCAAGGAATAAATTTTACCAAAGTCATGAAAGACCTATCCTCTGAAAACTGTAAGACGTTGATGAAACATATTGAAAATAACACAAGGAAAGGAAACAGCTTGCTTGTGGATTAGAAAAGCTAATACTATTAAAATGACCATACCACACCAAACCATGTGCAGAATCAAGGCCATTCTAACAAAATATCAATACCATTTTCCACAGAATTAGAACAAATACAAAAATTTGTATGGAACCTTCAAAGACCTCCAAAGAGCCAAAGTAATTTTAAAGAAGAAAGCTGAAAGTATCACAATTCTAGATTTGAAGATATACTACAAAGCTATACTAATCAAAACCATATGATACTGGTACCAAATAGACACATAGATCAATAGAACAGAATACAGAACCCCAAAACAAACCCACACTTATATGTTCAATTAATGTAAACAAGAAGCTGTAACATACAATTAGGAAAGGAAATCTTTTTACTAAATGTTGGAGAAACTGGACAGTTACATGCAAAAGACAGACACTGGACCATCTTCTTACACTAAAAAGGGTAGAGTAGCTGAATAGATATTTTTCCCAAGAAGACACACAGAGGACCAACAGATACATGAAAGATGTTCAACATCACTAATCATCAGGAAAATGCAAATCAAAACCACAAGAAGTATCTTCTTACACCAGTCAGAATCACTAATATCAAAAAGACAAGAAACATGGAGGAAAAGCAGCTCTTGTGCACTGTTGGTGGGAATGTAAGTTGGTGCAACCACTATGGAAAATGGTATGGAGGTTTCTTATAAGGTTAAAAATAGAGAAGAATAAAAGATGAAGTGTAAGAGTAGGAGGTCCCTGAGCTCACTTCATCCCACAGACATAGTGAGGCAACAACTATGTTTTTTACAAATTACTCTGGAGATCACCTGAATCTCACAGATTTTCTACAGCTAGTCTTATCAAAGGCCAAATTGAAAAGGATAGAAATAACAGAGATGCAGACAGGAACCAAACACCTAGTATGACTGACCTCAAATAGGAGGAACATCACAAGCATTGAGGAATGAGAGTATCAGTCCCATACGAAGCACAAGTAACCCTGGTGATCCACACAGGTAAAATGAGTCCCCATAATATCTGGCTTAGAAAATCAGCAGGGCTTAACTTCAGGAGAGCCAGAGAGGGCAATAGAAAACTGAGCCTCTGCTCTCAAGGAGGCAACATACGAAATAATGTACCTTGAGACATAGCTTGAACCAGTCATTTGAAAAGTGCCTGGGATACCCATAAAGGAGATTCATTGACTAACCAAAGGACATATGCCAAAGGGCAGGGATCTGCAAGACATTTCTCCAGGGACAAAAGTGCTGGTGGGAACCATTGTCCATGCCCTCCCCAGGCTATATATACAGACACTTGTGGGAGCCAGTTCCAACACTCTATCTCCACTGCTACTCCTAGCACTCCCCTGCAGACCTGCCACACCTAACATGCCTGCCTTGGTAGTGATTCCTCCAAAGCAGCTCCCTTTCTGTGACACTCAGAAGATAACTCAGGATGCAACTGGTGGCACACCAAAATGACTCCAGCCATAGGGAGGGGTAGGGAGGATAATTCCACATACCAGCATGCCAGTAGTCCTTGCTGCTGGGCTTTTTAGATGGCCGCATAAGGATTAGGCTCTGCTCTTTGGTATGCCAGCAGGTGGGGCAGAAGCTAATTGCAGCTAACTGCACTCACTAGCATGCCCACAACTGTCATGGCGCAGCCACAATCAGAGAATGCACAGAGCCCACACGGAGACACTCCTGGAGTTCCTGGTTCTGGTAACCAATGGGGATTGCACAAATGGTACTATACGATATCTTTCACTTTCAAGACCAGGAGACATAGCTACCCTACCAATACATAGAAACAAGCAGAATGAGTTAGACAAAATTAGGGGAAAGAAGAATATATATACCAAATGAAAAAACAGTCACAGGGAAAAAGGTAAATAAAACAGAGATAAGCAATGCTACTGATACAGAGTTCAAAGTAATGGCCGTAAAGATACTCACTGGACTTGAGAAAAAAGTGCAGAAACTCAGAACGTCAGCAAAAATCCAAAAAATAGAAAAAAGAACAAGCCAGGGCTGAAGAATACAATAACTAAAAAATGAAAATTACACTAGAGGAAGTCAACAACAAGTTAGAGGGTACAGAAGAATAGATCAACAATCTGAAAGATATGGCAATGGAAAGCAACCAAACTGAACAGCAAAAAGGGAAAAAATTTCTGAAGAGAATATGGTTTTTTAAAAATTTTATTTATTTTGGGACGCCTGGGTGACTCAGTTGGTTAAGCGGCTGCCTTCGGCTCAGGTCATGATCCCAGCGCCCTGGGATCGAGTTCCATATCGGGCTCCTTGCTCAGCAGGGAGCCTGCTTCTCCCTCTGCCTCTGCCTGCCTCTCTGTCTGCCTGTGCTCGCTCACTCTCTCTCTCTAACTATTAAATAAATAAAATCTTTTAAAAAAGTATTTATTTTAGATAGAGAGAGAAGGAGCAGGGGGAAGGACAGAGGGAGAGGCAGGCATCCCACTGAGCAGGGAGCCCAACGCAGGGCTCGATCTCAGGACCCCTAGATTATGCCCTGAGCCAAAAGCATCTGCTTAACTGCTTGAGACACCCAGGTATTCCTCAAGAGAATAGGTTAATGGAACTTTGTGACAATATCAAGTGTAATAACATTCACATTATAGAGATCCATGAAGAAGAGAAAGAAAGGGGCAAAAAATTTATTTGAAGAAATAATAGGTGAATACTTCCTTCAGTTGGGAAAGAAAACAGATATCCAGATCCAGAAAACACAGAGAACATACATACAAGATGAGCCCAAGGAGGTCTACACTAAGATGTAAAATAATTAAAATGGTAAAGATGATACGAAGAATTTTAAAAGCAGCAAGAGAAAAGAAAACAGTTTTATGGGGATTCCTGTGTATGTAACTATCAGCTGATTTTTCATAAGAAACTTTGCGGGCCAGAAAAGAGTGGCATGGCATATTCAAAATGCTAAAAAGATAAAAGCTACAACCCAAACCCAGCAAGATAATTATTCAGAAATGACAAAGAGATAAAGAGTTTCCCAAATAAATGTTAAAGGGTTCCTCACCACAAAACCAGCCTCATAAGAAATGTTAAAGGACATTCTTTAAGTGGAAAGGAAAGGTGATAACTACTTTAAAGGATACATTAAAGGTGATAATTACTAAAAGGATAATTACTCTAAAAAATCACAAGTAAAAGGAAACATATAGTAAGGGTATTATGTTAATCACTTACAAAGCCAGTATGGGGGTTAAAACACAAAAGTAGATATAACTCAATTATATCTATAAAAATTAGCCAAGGGATACATGAAAAGATGTAAAATATGATATATATATATATATATATATATATATATATAATGTTGAGTGGAAGTTTAAAACTTAGTGATTTTAGAATGTGTTTGAACTTAAAGGACAATCAACATAAACTGTTGCACATTTAAGATATTAAATACAAACACAACAGTAGGCAAAAATCAAAAACCTATAATGGAAACAAAAAACAATAAAATGAAGAAAAAGAATGTTAAGCATACCACTAAAGAAAGTCATCAGAACACACTGAAAAAATAAAACTAAATTTAAAAAATAATAACAAAAATAAATAAATAAACACAAGGGAAGAGAGTAAGTGAAGAAGAAAGGAACAGAGAAAATCTACAAAGACAGAAAACTATGGATAAAATAGCACTAAGTACATATCATTAATTGCTTTAAATATAAGTTCTCTAAATGCTTCAACCAAAGGACATAAGGTGACTGAACAGCTTAAAAAACAAAACAAAACAAGATTCCTCTGTATGCTGCTCATGAGAGACTCACCTCAGACCCCATGACACAGACAGAGAAAAAGATCTTTCATGCAAATAGAAATGCAAAGGAGATCACAGTAGCAATACTTACATCAGAAAACAGAGTTTAAAACAAAGGCTATAGCTGGGGTGCCTGGGTGGCTCAGTGGGTTAAAGCCTTGGCCTCAGGTCATGATCCCAGCTTCCTGGGATGGAGCCTCATGTCGGGCTCTCTGCTGGCAGAGAGCCTGCTTCCCTTCCTCTCTCTCTGCCTGCCTCTCTTCCTACTTGTGATCTCTTTCTCTGTCGAATAAATAAATAAAATATTAAAAAAAAATAAAAAATAAAAAAATGTGAAAAAAGGTTATAGCAAGAGACAAAGAAAGTCATTACATAACGACAGAGGGATCAATTCAATAAGAGAATATAACAATTGTAAATATCATTGCATCCAAGAGAGGAACAGATAAATACATAAAGCAAATATTAACACACATAAAGAAACTGATAAATAGTAGGGGACTTTAACACCCCAATTACATGAAAGGATAGATTATCCAAACAAAAGTAACAAAGAACCATGGTTTTTAATAACACCTAAGGTCAGATGGACTTGACCAACATATACAGAACATTCCATCCAAAAGCAGCGGAATGTACATTATTTCTAGGTGTACAAGATACATTCTCCAGGTACAAATCTCAATAAATTTAAGACTGAAATCATAACAAATATCTTTTCTGACCATAAGGGTATGAAACTAGAAACCAATTATAAGTGGAAAATGGAAAACCAATTATAAGGGAAAAATGGAAAAACCACAACACATGGAGGTTAAACAACATATTTAAAAACAATGAATGGGCCAATAAAGAAATCAAGAAGAAATAAAAAATACCTGCCAGACAACAGAAAATTAAAAAAAAAAAAAAAACAGTCCAAAATCTTTGAGACTCAGAAGTTCTAAGAGAGAAGTTTATAGTAATATAGGCCTATGTTATAAAACAAGGAAATTCTCAAATAAACTGCTAGTCTTATATCTTAAAACTAGATAAAGTAAAAAGTCCAAAAGTAGCAGAAAGAAGGAAATATGAAAGAGTAGAAATAAAGAAAATAAAGACTAAAAAAAATTTTTTTAAACATCAACAAAACCATAAGCCGTTATTTGAAAAGATAAGCAAAAGTGATAAAACATTAGCTAGACTCATCAAGAGAAAAAGAGGATTCAAAATCAGAAATGGACTAGAAATAATGAAGAACTATGAAATAATATTATAAAAAATCATATGCCAACAAACTGGACAACTTAGAAAACAATGGATAAATTCCTAGAAACATGTAATTTTCCAAAACTGAATCAGGACAAAATTAAAAATTGGAATAGACCAATTGCTAGTAACAAAACTGAAAAAAAAAACAAAAAAAACAAACCCTCCCAAAAAACAAGAGTTCAGGACCAGATGGCTTTACAGGCAAACTTTACAAACCATTCAAAGAGTTAATACCTATTCTTTTCAAAGTACTCCATAAAATAGAAGATGAATGATAACTCCAAATTTGTTCTATAAGGCCAATATTACTTTGATACCAAAAACAAGACACTGTAAAAAAAGAAATATGCATAGGCAAATATCCCCAATAAACATAGTTGCAAAAATCCTCAAAAAATATTAGCAAACCTAATCAACTATACATTAAAAGGATCATTCACAAGCAAGTGGGATTTATTCCAGGAATGCAACATTGGTTCAATATTTTCAAATTAGTCAATGTGGTATATCACATTAACAAGAAGAAGGATGAAAATCACATGACCATCTCAATAGACTCAGAAAAAGCATTTGACAAAATTCAACATTTGTTCATGATAAAAATGCTCAACAAAGTCGATGTAGAGGGAACATACCTCAATATAATAAAGGCCATATATGACAGACCCATACTTAACATCATCCTCAACAACATATTTATGGATATATCTTTTAAAGCAAAGGAAACAAAAGCAAAATTAAACTATTGGGACTACACAAAAATAAAAAGCTTTTGCACAGAAAAGGAAACCAACAAAACAAAACCAACAAAATAAAAAGGCAGCCTATGGAATAGGAGGAGGTATTTGCAAATGATAGATCTCATATGGGGTTAATATCTACAATATATATGAAATTTATACAACTCCACACCAAAATTAATAAAAACAATCCAATTAAAAAATGGGTAAAAGACCTGAATAGACATTTTCCAAAGAAGACATACAGATGACCACCAGACACATAAAAAAGATGTTTGATATCACTACTCATCGAGAAAATGCAAATCAAAACCACAATGAGATATTATCTTACATCTGTCAAAATAGCTAGAATCAAAAACACATGTGTCTTTTTATGATGATGAAAGATGACGAGTGTGTGGAGAAAAGGGACCACTTATATACTGTTGAAGGGAATATAAGGTACAACCACTGTAAAAAAACAATATGGAGTTTCCTCAAAAAATTAAAAATAAATACCATATAATTCTGAAATTCCTCTACTGGGTATTTACCCTCCCTCCAAAATTAAAACAGTAATTCAAAAAGATATATGCACCTCTATGTTTATTGTGGCTTTATTTACAATAGCCAAGATACAGAAGCAACCAACTGTCCATTGATGGATAAATAGAAAAGAGGTGTGGTATATGTGTGTGTATATGGTATATAAATATGATATATGGTGTGTATAATGGAGTATTTCTCAGCCACAAAAATGAACAAAATCTTGGCATTAGTGACAACATGAATGGACCTAAAGGATATTACACTAAATGAAGTAAGTCAGATAAAGACAAATACTATGGGATTTTACTTCTATGTGGAATGTACAGAACAAATAGACTCTTTTAAAAATTATTTTTATTAACATATAATGTATTATTTGCCCCAGGACTACAGGTCTGTGAATCAACAGGCTTATACTTCACAGCATTCACCATAGCATATACCCTCCCCAATGACCATGACCTAACCAGCCTCTCCCTACCTGTCCCCCTCCCCCAGCAACCCTCAGTTTATTTTGTGAGATTAAGAGTCTCTACAGAGAAGAAACTGGTTTCCAGAGACAGATATGGGCCAGGGATGCATTAAATGGTGAAGGGATTAAGAGGCACTAACTTCCAGTTACAGAATAAACAAGTCATGGAGATAAAAAGTATAGCATAGCATAGGAAATATAGCCAATAATATTTTAATCATGTGTGTGGTGACAGATGGTGACTACACTTGTTATGGTAAATATTGAGTAATGTACAGAATAGTCCAGTTCCTGTTTTATACCTCAAAATAATATAATATTGTATGTCAACTATGCTTCAATAATAAAGGTTTAAAATTTTATTAAAAATAATCCAGTAATTCCACAGTTGTGTATTTACCCAAAGAAAATGAAAACACTAATTCTGAAATATACATGCATCTCTATGGTCATCACAGCATTAATTATTTACAATAATCAACATACAAAAACAACCTTAGTTTCGGTGGATAAAGGAATGGATAAAGATGTGGTAAATATATACACTAGAATATTATTACTCAGCCATAGAAAAGAATAAGATCTTGCCATTTACTATAACACAATATACTAAGTGAAATAAGCCAACCAGATAAAGACAAATACCCTATGATTTCACTTACATGTGGAATCTAAAAACCAAAACAAATGAACAAACAAAACAGAAACAGACTTCATAAATGCAGAGAATTTTTGGTTGCCAAAGAAGAGGAGGTTGAGGGGATGGGCAGAGTAGGTGAAAGGGATTAAGAGGTAAAAATTTCCAGTTATCAAATAAATAAGTCAGAGATGAAACACACAACAAGGGGAAAATAGTCAATGATGATAATAACAAAATAAAGAAATACTTTGGTTTGATTTTTATTTCTTATACTTAAGTACTCTGTGAAGGCAGCTCTTCCTTCTCTCTAGGGCCAGGGGAGGTGAGAGATAGTTTGGAGAATATGTGAGAGATTAAATGTTAATGATATCACTAAATAAGGGGCCTTCATTCAGAGGTACATGCCATCTTGGCTTCCATGTACACCAACAGGTTGAGAATCTGAGCGAGAATGCAATTCTGAGTCACTTTAACCTGAAACATTGAGAGGTAGAAGTCTGACAAAAATAAAGTGACTCTGGAAAGTGGAGATGACTGCATGGAGTATCCAGAACTGAAGAAGATCAGATCCTTGATATGTATAGTATCCTCTGGCTCTAAGTGGAGAAGCAGTTAGATCTTGGCTTCTAAGAAGGGGGAAAGTTGGAGAGCAAGTGAAACTCAAGGAGGCAAAAAGGGCAGGGAAAATAGACTGGAAACACAAAGTGGACACATTCGGCTAACCAGAGCCCAGGTGGGAATGTAGACCCTCACGTAGGGTGACTATATAAATTATTTTCCAAATTAGGGCAATTTTAAGAGTGAAAGGGGACAATAACTGGCAAAATGCCAGGACAGGATGTATAACTGGGACTGCCCTAGGCAAATGGACATATAGCTCCCTACTCCCGCAGATGCCAGTGTGGGAAAATACAACACCTAAGAACCAGTCAGGATTGTATACATGCCACAATGTGGACACCTGGTAGTCACAAAGGCTTAGATGCTTCTACCAATGCCAGGATATTCTGTAAGCCTCCTTAGAATTTAAGTATCATCCTGAAGGACAAGGAGAGAGAGGTAAATTTTAAATAGATTGAATTTAAACTTGAAATGTCTGAATTCACATGAAACAGACTAAGATTGCATTTTGTACCAAAAGACAAATGGGGTTTTGAAATAATGATTAAGTTGAACTATAGAAAAATTATGCACATTACTAGTCTTGAATAACCATGACTGTGGCTTAAAAATATTGTACCTGCTAAACAAATATTATAGGAAGGATCTCAACAAAAGTAAATTCAACATATTCATAAAAACATAATCCACAGTGATTAAAATTTGGTTCCTACCAAAGGTTCTTCTCAGCATTAGCATTTTTCTCCCTCCTCCTGGGGTGAAAATGAAGCCAAAATGCAGAAGGAAGGTCTTGTAGAATAGATGGTTGGTGAGAGACAGCTGAGCCTGAAGATACAAGATTGCACCACAAAGTTTTATGTATTTCATCTAGTGAGGTCAGCACCACTGATAGTCATAGCCCCATCAACTCTGGCTTAACCTTACATAATATCACAAGTTTCAGTTGATGGCCCCTTCCTTTTATATGCTTGCTGAATCCACCATGTGCCTTTGTCATTGCACTTATAATAACGATTAACATTCAACAAGCATTGGTCATGAGTCAGGCACTGGATTAAGCACTTTATGTGTATCATTTCACTGAACTCCTCTAATAACTCTTTGTTAAGAAATCCCAATGAGGGACGCCTGGGTGGCTCAGTTGGTTGAGCGGCTGCCTTTGGCTCGGGTCATGATTCCAGCGTCCTGGGATCGAGTCCCACATCGGGCTCCTTGCTCGGCGGGGAGCCTGCTTCTCCCTCTGCCTCTGCCTGTGCTTGCTTGCTCTCTCTCCTTCTCTCTCTGTCAAATAAATAAATAAAATCTTTAAAAAAGAAAAAAAAAAAAGAAATCCCAATGAGGGGCGCCTGGGTGGCTCAATGGGTGAAAGCCTCTGCCTTGGGCTCAGGTCATGATCTCAGGGTCCTGGCACCGAATCAGGCTCCCTGCTCAGCGAGGAGCCTGCTTCCCTCTTTCTCTCTCTGCCTGCTTGTGATCTCTGTTAAATAAATAAACAAAATCTTTAAAAAAAGGAAAGAAAACCCAATGAAATGATGATTAGTACTACTATTTTGCTTTTACACATGTGAAAACTGAGACACAGTATGGCAGAGACTGGCTAGGTATTTACTGAACCTATTTCCCTTTATGCATAGGCACCTATTTGACCTACCTGTTCTTGTTTACTTCTTGCCAACAGAATGTAAGTATGCTCTATTTCACTGCCAGGCCTGACTCAAACAAACCTCTCATGTGATTCTCTACCTTCTTTCTTCCACACCTGTTAGTCAGATGTCAATGCCCTAAGCAGTCATCATTCATTCTTGGTCTCTGAATGAACACTGAAGCAGAACTTTCTTTTCTCACCCAACTCATTCCATTACTTGGATTTTATAAAAGCAGCAAGTAAACTTCTATTATGTTAAACCAGTGATACTGTGTCTTTGCCAGTGCATGGCATTACCTTGACAAATACTCATAGTGAGGTTGTCAAGTATCACATAACTAGTAAGTTAAGTAAGGATTCCACATCAGGTAGTTTAGTGGAAGAGTCTGCACATCTAGACAAAATGCTACTGTCTCACTAAATGTTCTTTACCTGTTTCTCATTAAACTGAGTTCCTTTTCAGAGGGGATTTATTTTTCATTCTAATTATTAGTATTTAATACTTATAATAAACTCAAATACAATTGAGTGGAAATTAAATGAACTGACTGAGATTTATTTAACCCCTTCCCAGCATCATCATTTCCCATCCCCATTCTTTCAGAGTTTTATTTTAAACTAGCATTTTCAAATCACTTTTACTTTCCCTAAATCCATTCTCTAAATTCCCAGAAGTTATTTGTGTCTCAATAGAAGTCCAGCCAGTATGTTATAATTCATCTTGACACTTTCTATGCAAGCAACTCTTTTGGCATTTTTACATCATGCTTATATGAACCATTCAGATTCAGCAATGATTGATTGAATTCAGGTAGTGAGTTTGGCACTTTCCTATGTCATCAGTTAGTTTCACAGCCACCTCATGAAATGTGTATTATCTCCATTTTACAGATGAGAAAACGATGAGTAAACCAAGGCTCAAAAATGCTAAGGGACCAACCTAAAGCTAATTATTAAAAGATTTGGGACTGGCACTCAAATCTACTTTCTAGTCCATTGGTGGGTGTTTCTTTGTGCCATGCTATTTCTAACATAGTGCCTTGGGCAATTTGTTCAGAGTCTTACACACATTAAGAACTCAAAAATTTTTACTGATCAAAGCATGAATATATGCTGAGCAATGAAATATAGCAGAAACAATGATAATCCACAGTTTCAGTGAGCCTACAAAGACTATATAAAATAACAGTTGTAATGAATACAACTTTGGACATAATCGGATGAAGGAGGTATGAGCTCTTCTTATGTATGTCATGCTCTAGCTCTACTGAACTGAAACGGTGTTGTTAAGGGAGCTTGACAAAGGTCCAAAGGCAAGAGACAGGCTTCAGAATTAAGTCATAGGATTAAATACATATCCTTTTAAAATAAAAACAAATTTTTTTCAGGCCATCAATATTTAAGAGAATCCATCACCAATAGGCCAGCACAGCAAGAACTGTTAAAGGAAGCTCTTCAGGCTGAGAGAAAATTACAGCTGGAAATTCATATCAATACAAATGAACATTGGAAATGGTAAATACGTGGGTAGGTGTAAAAAAAATTCACATTTCTTAATATTTTTAGTGCCCTCTAAAGAAAATATTATAATAATATATTATGAGGTTTATAATTGTAGAAGTGAAGCATATGACAAGAATAGTGTCAATGATTGGATGGATCAAGTGTAAGATTCTTGTATTCTTGTAAAGTGATAGTTTGGAATTCCTAGAAAAACAACTAAAATTGAGGAGGAATAGCTAAAAAGCCAATAACAAAGGTAAAATGAAATATAAGAAGAAGGCAGGAAAAGCAGGAAAAAAAACTAAATGAGATAAAACCATTAAAAGATAGCTCATAAAGTAGTATATTTAATGCAGTTACATCAACAATGACATCATAGACTATATGAAAAGCAAGATCCTAGTAAATATCTCCAGGAAATATGCACTGCAAATATAAAGCCACAGATTTTGTAAAGGGATAGAAAAAGGATATATCATGCAAACAGTAATTTAAAGAAAGTTGGATTGGCTGTATTAATAATACAGACTAAGGAGGCTTCAGGAAAAGGAGCATAATTGGGGGTGAGGGGTGATATTTTATTATGATAAAAGTGTCCATTCATCAAAAGGACACAGCAATCTAATATGCAGGCACCTATTAACAGACCTTTAAAAACCATGAGGCGGGACACCTGAGTGGCTCAGTGGGTTAAAGCCTCTGCCTTCAGCTCAGGTCATGAACCCAGGGTCCTGGGATCCAGCCCCATATCAGGCTCTCTGCTCAGCAGGGAGCCTGCTTCCCTTCCTATCTCTCTGCCTGCCTCTCTGCCTACTTATGATCTCTGTCTGTCAAATAAATAAATAAAATCTTTTAAAAAATTAAAAAAAAAACTATTAAGAAACATGAGGCAAAACTTAAGGGAACAAAAAGGAGAAATAAATTAGTCCACAGTTAGAGGTAGCAATTTCAAAACTCCTTCCTACTTGACAAAGCAAATAGATGAAGAAGAAAACCTTTTGGTTATTTATTTTTTAATTTTCAGAGAATGTACTTCTTACTATCTCAATATTAAACGCCTTGATACTGGATTTATAGCCAGTCTTAAAATTCCTGAAAAACTTTAAAAATAAACAGCATAGCTGCTATAAACATTCGGGTACACGTGCCCCTTTGGATCACTACGTTTGTATCTTTAGGATAAATACCCAGTAGTGCAATTGCTGGGTCATAAGGTAGCTCTATTTTCAATTTTTCAAGGAACCTCCATGCTGTTTTCCAGAGTGGTTGCACCAGCTTGCATTCCCACCACATTATCTCCCTGATATGAGGAAGTGGAGATGCAACGGGGGTGGGAGTTAAGGTGGTAGGAAAAGTAAAAATGAAAGAAGATGGGATCGGGAGGGAGAAAAACCAAAAGAGACTCTTAATGTCATAAAACAAACTGAGGGGGGTGGGGGGAAGAGGGGTTGGGTGAGGGTGGTGGGGTTACATCATATGTTTAAATAAAGCTTAAATAAAGTTAAAAAAAAAAAAGTCAAAAAAAAAATAAACAGCATAATTCTAAATTATCCATGAGTCCAAGAAGAAATCCCAAAGGAATTTGGAAAATATTTTGAATTCTGTAATAATGAAATCATGAAATATCAAAATGTGCAACACGCAGTTATAGCATTGCTTAAAAGGAAGTTTACATTTTTAAATGTATTAGAAAAGTAAATCTCTAAATAACCTAAAGATCCACTTGAAGAAATAAGAATTTAAAAAACAGGGGTACCTGGGTGGCTCAGTGGGTTAAAGCCTCTGCCTTCGGCTCAGGTCATGATCCCAGGGTCCTGGGATGGAGGCCCACATCAGGCTCTCTGCTCAGCAGGGAGCCTGCTTCCCCCCCCCTTCTCTCTCTGCCTGCCTCTTTGCCTACTTGTGATCTGTCCGTCAAATAAATAAATAAAATCTTTAAAAAAAGGATTTAAAAAACAATAAAGGGATGGAAATAAGATAAACAGACTTTAATGATACAAAAAATAGGCAAATTGCAGAACAAATCAGGAAAACCAAAGTTTAATTCCTTCAACCTATCTACGTATTTGATCCTAGTGAGAATGATCAAATTAGAAATGGATTAAATTGAGGGTGGAGGAGGGAGAACACACTAGCATGCATGAGCAAATTTTCATTACTCCATTAATTTGATCTCTGCAGGTAGAAAAAGTAAAAAGGGACTATTACAAACAATTTTATGTCAATAAATCTGACAACTTGGAAATTAAGTATAGGGTGATTGGATGATAGCCATTAAGGAGAACACAGGCTGGGATGAGCACTGGGTGTTATACACAACTAATGAATTGTTGAACACTACAATAAATACTCATGATGTACAATATGCTGGCTAAAATAATGAAAAGTACAAAAAAAATTTAAAAGTTCCTAGAGAGAAACAAACCTTATATAAGACCTTGAAAATAAATTTAGTCTATTATATAAATTTATAAAATTAAAAAAAAATTCCCACATGGAAAATACCAGGTTTACATCATTTCACTGAGTATTCCATCAAACTTTTAAGGAAGAAGTAATACCAAACTTATATTAAAAATAATACATTTCAAAATCTTGTCATTTGCAACGATGTGGATGGAACTAGATGGTATCAAGCTAAGTGAAGTAAGTCAATCAGAGAAAGACAATTATCATATGATCTCTCTGATATAAGGAATTTGAGAGGCAGGGAGGGGAGTTATAGGGGGAAGGGAGGGAAAAATGAAACAAGATGGGACCAGGGAGCGAGACAAACCGTAAGAGACTCTTAATCTCAGGAAACAAACTGAGGATTGCTAGAGGGAAAGGGGTGGGAGGGATAGAGTGGCTAGGTGATGGACATTGGGGAGGGTATGTGCTATGGTGAGTTCTGTGAATTGTGTAAGACTGATGATTCACAAACCTGCACCCCTGAAACAAATAAGACATTATATGTTAATAAAAAATAATAATCCATTTAAAAGAAAAGAAACAAGTGGAATACTTGTCATCTTCTTTTATATACCTGACATTAAAACTAGACAAATGCATTGTAAGGAACAAAACACAAACCAATCAATATACCTCATGAATATAGGCACAAAAATCCATAACAAAGTATTAGCAAATTGCATCTAGCAAAATAGAAAAGTTTTAATATATCATGTGAAAGAAGAGAATACAAAAGCGAAAATAAATTCTTGGGACTACACCAAAATAAAGAGCTTTTGTACAGCAAAGGAGACCATTAACATAATGAAAAGGCAACCTTCTGAATAGGAGAAGATATTTGCAAATGATATATCCAATAAGGGGTTAATATTAAAAATATATTTAAAAAAGCGTATACAACTGTACACCAGAAAAATAATTGAATTAAGAAATAGAAGACCTGAATAGACATTTTTCCAAAGAAGACATAGATGGCCAACAGACACATGGAAAGATGCTCAACATCACTAATTATCAGGTTAATGCAAATCAAAATCACAATAAGATACTACCTTACACTGGTCAGAATGAATTGAATCAAAAGAAAAAGAAATAACAAGTGTTGGTGATAGTGTGGAGAAAAAGGAACTCTCATGCATTGCTGATAGGAGTGTAAATTGGTGCAGCCACTGTGGAACACAGTATGGAGGTTTTAAAAAAAAATTTAAATAGAAATGCCCGATGATGCAGTAATTCCACTAATGGTATTTACCCAAGGAAAACAAAACACTCATTCAAAAAGATATGTGTATCCCTATGTTTGTTGCAGCATTATTTAAAATAGCCAAGATATGGAAGCAACTTGTGTCCATCAATAAAAGAATGGATAAAGAAGATGTGGTGTACATACACACACACACACACACACACACACACACAATATTACTCAACCATAAAAAGATTGAGATACTGCCATCTACAACAACATGGTTGGATCTAGAGTGTATAATGGTAAGTGAAATAAGTCAGACAGAGAAAGACCAACACCATAGGATTTCATTTATAAATGGAATCCAAAAATCAAACAAAACACAAACAGACTAAAATACAGAGAACAAACCGATGGTTGTCAAGGGGAGAGCAGTGGGGGAATGTACAAAATAGATAAAGGGAGTTAAGATCTACAAACTTCCAGTTATAAAATAATAAGTCACAAAGATGAAAAGTACAGCACAGGGAACATAATAATATTATAATCATGCCATTTGGTGATAGACGGTGACTACACTTATTACACTGAGTAATTTAAAGAGCTGTTAAATCAATGTTGTATACCTGGCACTTAATATAGCATTCTTTGTTAATTATACTTCAATGAAAAAGTAAAGAAAATATAAGATATCTTGTCATTTAGTTTGTGGAAACTTTAGTACCTATTTAACATCTGAAAATATAATAGTAATACCTTTATCACACATAACAAAATAGAAATAATTTGTTAATATACCAAACAATGCCAGATTTTAGTATGGGTTTGTAACTACCAAAGACATTATAAATGATATGCTTTAACATATAAGTCTAACATTTATCTTGGAGATTCAAAGTGACAATAAATAAATATATTCAATGATGAATTAAGAGCCAAACAATATGGCTGATAGGGGAAAATAACAAATGGATGCATATTCTAAAAAACTTTCTTGTTAAAACATACACAAAAGGAGAAATATATATTCAATTTTAGGGGTAACGTATATAAAAAGTAGATGAAAATATTGTTTAAGTTTCAGGGAATAAAGAAAACATTCAAAATCTAACCAAGTTTTGGCTCTCATGGTCTTGGCCTTTGTGCAAAACCTGGAGAGAGAGACAAAAAATGTTAGTAAAACTATTCAAATGGAAAGAACAGTATTTGATGTGGAAGTTTTAGTAAGAAGCAGAAAATTGTGCTTGAGGAATTGTAAACCATGTTCGCTCACTATGTGAGTGAACAAAGAATCTCCAGGTTAATGAGATGAAGAATATACTACTTAATGGAAGGAAGGAGGGAAACAATAGTTCTTATAAAGAAGAGTCTCACTTTTGTTGAGCAGAAATCAAAACAGAATATGGTTAAATATTTAACACTTAGACTTTGTCATGTGGGGCATGGAGACTGTAGGAGAAGGTGGCTTATCATGTCACACCAAACTCCAGGAGGTGGGAGGTAACAACCATTCAGAGAGGTCACATTGGGTAATTGGACTATGATGTAAACCTTGTAAATAAGTTTTTCTCATCCATAAAAAATACATTTTCCTGCCTGTTTCATAGTTAGGACATATAGCCTACTTCAACTAAAATAATGATATTTTACAATATTTTAAATTTTTTTCTAATGATACACACAAAAAAATTGTATCTAGCAAAATAGAAAAGCTTTAATACATTATGAGAAAGAAGAGGTGTTCATCCCAGCAATGCAAGGTTAATTTAACACTTAGAAATCGATCATTGCAAATATTGAGATTACATAAAGAAGAAAATTTTTGTGATTATTTCAATGGATACCCATGTAACATTTCACCAAATTCAACCCTAATTCATGATTAAAAAAAAAAAAACTTTTAACATACTAAGAATACATACAAAGTTTCTAAACTTGATAAAGGGCATCTATATAAAAGGTACAAATATGACCACACTTAGTAAAGAAAGACTGAATCATTTCCCTTAAGACAGGGAATAAGACAAGGTGTTGGTTCTTATTTTTATTCAGTACTGTACAGGGGAATGAAAGAAGTAAAACTGTCTTCATTTGCAGAGAATATAATCATTTACATAGAAAATCCTCAGGAATCTATATTATAATAACTGTAATAAGTAAATACAGCATATCTCAGGATTTGATAATTTACTGTCTATATATAAGCAATATGCATTTAAAAATTATAAATAAGGGAGATCATGTGGTAGTTGTCTTTCTCCAGTTGACTTATTTCGCTAAGCATAATACACTCTAGTTCCATCCATGTCATCGCAAATGGTAAGATTTCATTTCTTTTGATGGCTGCATAGGAAAAGTAAAAATGAAAGAAGATGGGATCGGGAGGGAGACAAACCAAAAGAGACTCTTAATGTCATAAAACAAACTGAGGGGGGTGGGGGGAAGAGGGGTTGGGAGAGGGTGGTGGGGTTACATTATATGTTTAAATAAAGCTTAAATAAAGTTAAAAAAATTATAAATAATACCATTTACTACAGACTCAATAATATATTTAGGAAGTGTTCACAGAAGCTTTATTGATAGCATCACAAAACTAAAAACTACCCAAACATTCATCAATAGAAGAAAGGATAAGTTGTGTCATATTTTCATATTATAAATAAATTTAGTAATAAGATGGAAGAGATTAATAATACAATGTGGATGAATTCCAAAAATATAAGCCAGAAGCAAAGAGTATATACTATAAGAGTCCATTTATCTAAATTTCTATTATCAGTTAAGCTAATCTATGGTGAAAAAAATGAAAATTGGTTGTCTTTGGTTGCTTCAGGGCAACTGGGACAGGTTTGGGGTAGGCACAGAGAGCTATCTGGGATGATGGGAATGCTATCTTAATAGATGTGTGGGTTATGCAAGTAATTGCATTTATCAAAGCTGATTGAACTACATATCTGTAATCTGTGCATTTCATTGTATGAAAATTATACTGCAATCAAAAGAAAAGAAAAACGTAGAGGAAAAAAGTGATGGAGGAAGAAAAGGAGAGAGCGGGAAGAGGGAGAAGGAACAGAAAATAATTCTACCCTGGAGCTGGGTAGAATCTGAGCCAATAGTTTGAGATTATGTTGCCAACAGCTGAGAAAAGAGGAGAGTAGGGCTCTAAAGGGTCAAGGTCCCGCCAGCATTTTGTAATTTTTCAAGTGGCCAAACTAAATCTTGATACAAAGCAAAAACACATTTTGGAGAAGCAAAGTGGAAAAGATGAGCTCTAAACTCTGACTTCTGCTCTATTGATTTTAAAAAGGAGAGTTAAAAAGTCCTTTCTCAGGAATCATCTGTATAGTTCTCTTATTTAGTTCCTTTAACTTGGAATATAAAAGTTGTTCCAAATTGCCCCTTGTATTTCTGCCAAACTTTTATGTGAAGAATTGGGTGGCAGGTGTTTCATTCTGTAGTCATTCTTAGAAGGGTTTGTTCCCATGTTTGAATGGAATCAGTTGTACACTACTCCCCTCCCCCCAGTCTCTCATTGCAGCCTGGCCTGAAATCTATTCTTCTGGAGTACAGTGGAATGTTAACCCATTTATAATTGCAGTGACCATTCATTTCTCTCTCTGTTGCTTTGCTGTGCCAAGCACATCAGAGCAAAGTTCTTGGCACAAGATGTTTTTGCTTGTACTAGTAAGAAAAAGATACTACTTTGCGCTGAAGTATATGTACTAGAGGGAAATGAAAAAAGGCCTAAAATAACTGAGGGAGGGGTATGTTAACAGCAGTGATTGCAACTACATTGAGGTACTGTCAGCCTGTGTGGACAAGATGAGGAAAAAATATCGCCTCGAGAGCAGAAACCCCCTAAACCTAAGATAAGTTAGAACAGTTCATATAATGTAATATAACCCTCATAGCCTTCCTACTGGGTAGTCATTATCACTATGCCTTTTTATTTCAGATCATGCAAGAGATTTAAAGATAGACAATAACAAAACCACAATGAGATACCACCTCACACCAGTCAGAACAGCTAAAATGAACAACTCAGAAAACAACAGATGTTGGCAAGGATGCAGAGAAAGCGGAACCCTCTTACACATCTTGTGGGAACAAAACTGGTGCAGTCACTCAGGAAAGTAGTTTGGAGTTTCCTCACAATGTTAAAAACAGGGCACCTGGGTGGCTCAGTTGGCTAAGCAGTTATCTTTGGGTCAGATTATGATCCTGGGGTCTTGGGATCAAGCCCATATCTGGCTTCCCTGCTCAGTGGGGAGTCTGCTCCTTTCTCTCCCCCTCTGATCCCCCCCACACACCCACACACACACACTTAGGCTCTTGGACACACAGGCCTGCTCTCTCTCTCTCTCTCTCTCAAATGAATAAATTAAATATATTTTTTTAAATAGACTTACCTTACAACCCAGCAATGGCACTTCTAGATATTTATCCAAAGGATACAAACATAGTAATTTGAAGGGGCAACTGCACCCCAATGTTTATAGCAGCAATGTCCAAAATAGCTCAACTATAGAGAGAGTCTTAATGTCCACTGACAGATGAATGGATAAACAAGATGTGGTCTATATATACAGTGAAATATTACTCAGCGCTCTCAAAGAATGAAATCTTGCCTTTTGCAAAGACATGGATGGAACTACAGGGTATTATGCTAAGTGAAATAAGTCAGAGAAAGACAAATACCATATGATTTCACTCATATAAGGAACTTGAGAAACAAAACAGATGAACATAGTGGAAGGGAAGGAAAAATAAAATAAGACGAAAACAGAGATGGAGGTAAACTATAAGAGACTCCACTACAGGAAACAAACTGACAGTTGTGGGAGGGGAGGTGGGAGAAGGGATGCAGTAACTGGGTGATGGACATTAAGGAGGGCTCTTGAAGAAATGTGCCCTGGATATACTATGCAACTGACGAATTGCTAAATTCTACCTCTGAAACTAATAATATACTGTATACTAATTAAATTGAATTTAAATAAAATATTTTTAAAGATAGACAATAACTTGTCTAAGGTAAAAAATAAGTCCCACAAGTGGGGTTTGGGTTTTTATATATCTAGTTCCACATCCCACTCTCTTTCTACTATCTCAGCCTGTTCTAGCACCATACTCCAAGGATCTAGCATAGTGCCTGGCACTGAATGGACCTCGAGAATAGGCACTGAATGAAAAGCCTACATAAAAGTGAGCCCCTACAATAGGTAGCTAGAAGGCCTGGGAGTAAACCCATGTCTAACATGTATGTCTAGAGTATCTCCATTTTCTTACAACCACAGGAAATAAGGGAAGCTGAAATTTAATTAACTATATTATAGAATATATTGTTTTTTAGTAAGAAGATTCGTGTATTTTTAAGAATTGGTATTACTTGAAAAGGTTATGGCATGGTTAGGAATTTCAATGACTAGAGTTTAAATGCACACAAGATCAGAGACCTGAGGCTATTGTAGTAATTACCAAAGCTGTGTTTGTTTTATAATTCTTATAAAGTTGTTTGACCTTCAGATTGTATCATGACAACCAATCACCAATACCAATACCAATTTGGGGTATGACAGACAAAGTGATTGACAGTCAATCAAATCCTAGTTAAGTTAGACAATATCATGTATTCATGGACAGATATTGACCTTTAGAGGGTGTTTTAATTGTTTTTTTATTGTTTTTATATTGGGTCAGTGATCTTCATGTTTCAGTGTAGCATCTGACATTTTATGGAAACACCTATGGATATGCATCTCTTTTGGAAAGGTTTTATAACCTTAATATTAGTAATGACTCCATGACACCAAAATATGAAACCTCATTTCAGACCTTAAAGTCTAAGGGATGTCCTCAAAGTCTCCATTTCTCAAGAGGCACTCTAATAAAAACAGCATCCACTGTGATGGAAGCTCCAACAATGGAGAGCAACACAGATGACTTTCTTTGAAATAGTTATCCTTTGCCAAAGTACCCCACCATCATTTTGATATCCCTTCCCTGATCACAAAAACAAAGGATGGACTAAAGGAAAGCTGGTATCCTGTAGTCCAGATTTGTTTTCATCACAGCATAAGAGTTAACAGTGCATTTTCTTCAGCAAGGCCTTGGGCCACCCATCTTTCCTCTTTATGGAGGTATTTTTCTGGTTAATGTTGTTTGTCCAGAATACACAAAAATGTCTGCAATATTTCCTAAAGATCACCCACACTGTTCTTGAGGCATCTGAACACATAAAAATTAATAGTGATGATTCAAACTATGTGACATTTTGGAAAAAGCAAAACTATAGAGACAGTAAGAAGATCAGGAGTTGCCAGGAGTAGGGGGAAGAGAGGGATGAGTAGAACAGATTTTGGGGCAGTGAAACTATTCTGTATGATACTATAATGGTGAATACACATCATTATACATTTGTCCATACTCAAAGAATGTACAAGACCAAGAATGGGCCCTAAGGTAAACTATGGACTGGGTAAGGATGACATGTCAATATAGAGTCATCAGTTTTGACAAATGTACCACTCTGGTGCAGGATACTGATAGTGGCAGAGGCTTTGTGTATGTGGGGGTAGAGGTTAATAAGTGAGCTTTCTGGCCTTTCTGCTTGGTTTTTCTGTGAACCTAATAACTGTTCTAAAAAAGACCAAAGCCTATATTTTAAAGAAATAAATGGAATAATGTGAAACATGTTGTTATGCTATGAGAAGTTGAGTTGGTTCTCAAGATCACTCAAGACAAAGCTCTGGTGATCCTGGGTTGGAGGACTTGCTGTAGCTTCAAATGCAATAAAGGTCTTTCTACCCTTTCAGCCAAAGATCAAGGTGGCAGGATATGCTCTAAAAAGGCAAGCCTTGGTTTACCTTATCCTTCCAAAAGCATGGAAAGAAAATGTAGGAACAGAAACAAAGCCACACATATGCAACCTTTTATCAAATACTACCCACTAAATGGACCCAATCTGACTACAAAGACTAAAAACTCCTTTCTGGGGAATAAGCAAGAAAAGAGGTTTAAATGTCAGAGAAGTAGACAGAGAGGCATAAGAATTCCTTTCCTACTCCAGCTCTGCTCATTAATATTATTCAACATCTTTCTGCTTAATAGTTTCCAAACAAGCTACTCAGACTGATTGAATTTCCATATAGATTCTTCTTGAAAGGAAAGGCCAACCAAATGAAGTAGTTTAATTGGCTTGCCAATATAATTTTTCCAAATACTGGCATTCTGGTTTATTTACCTATCTCCTAATAGGTGCTCATTCCTATATATCCAAAATCCAGCATTGTACCTGAACATGGCATACACTCAACAAATGTTTTCATGTTAAAATATATATCCTAAAATGGATATTTACTTAGATATTAATTTAAAAGCAGTGATTCTCAAAATGAAGTCTGCAGACTTGCAACATCAGCATCTCCTGAGAAGTAGTTGGAAATGCAAATTATTGGACACTCTGGGTGGTGGGACTCAGTAATCTGAGCTTTAACAAGCCCTCCAGGCATGCTAAATTTCAAGAAGCAATTTTTTTTAAAGAATTTATTCTAATGCACTAATGAATTGAAGTTTCTAAATGAGCCAGAAAGGACTATGACAGCTCCACCAAATTTCCCCTTCTGAATTGCTCATTGATGGCACTTATGGTCCTACTGGGCTGCAGCCCTATGAGTTGAGTATAATATTATCCCCATTTTGCAGATTAAAAAACTGAAGGTTAAGAAGTTCAATAGCCTGGCTACATTTACTCTGCTAGTAAATGCCAGGGCCGAGATTTAAACCTCAGTCTGTGTTATGACACAGCAATAATTTCTTTCTTTTTTTTTTTTTTAAGATTTTATTTATTTGACAGAGAAATTGACAGGGAGAGAGAACACAAGCAGGCAGAGTGGGAGAGGGAGAAGCAGGCTTCCCGCAGAGCAGGGAGCCAGATGCAGGGCTTGATCCCAGGATGCTGGGATCATGACCTGAGTGGAAGGCAGACACTTAATGACTGAGCCACCCAGATGCCCCACAGCAGTAATTTCTATATGTAATACATATACAGCTATGTAATTCCTGTACTGAGCTACCTGCTATAAGACTAATACAGCTCTCCTCCCCAACTTGAGAGTAACCTTGCCAATGGGGCCATTAAACTTGGAGTTTCTTTGCCAATAATTTGTCTTTAGAGAACCAAACTAAAAAGGACTGTGACACTGGCCACCTACATAAATATTTTCTCCTCTATGTTTTTATTACCTGACCACTATCCTTAAACATAGGCATTTCCCTAAATTACGTAAATATATTTACTCAGATTAAAGTCAGAACCTTCACCTGGAGAACTGTTATCTCTCTCTTGGATGACTCTGTATACCTGTACTCTTATTCATTGTTGATGGTACTCTTTCTCCTGGGGGATTTTTGTTGTTGTTGTTACATTTCTGATTTCTTAGAGAAACCCCTGTTAGTATTCTTTAATCATCAGTAATAGTCAAAAATCAATTGGGCAAATTTCTGTAGAGACCATCAATAACACATAGCAGAATTTCTACCTTTCTATCAACTCCTCTGGTACCCAAACCCCTTAAAATCCAAACACATAGAGAGAAAGAGAAGTTAAAACCAAGGACCTCCCATGTTTCAGGCAGAATTTTGTTCCATTATTTCATTTATTCCTGCACTTAAAAACCCCATTATGGTAGGCATTATCATCTGTTTTACAAATGGGGAAATCAATAAATCAGTGTTCAGAAAATAGATTCCTTGAGGATTTGAATCAAACCTATCACCAAACCCCGGGTTTGTTTCTCTACCCTACACTTTCTGTAGCCTCACTCTGAAGGTGCCATGGTTTTCTGGATGTTGTCAGGAGGCCAACTGGGGAACAAAGAGAAAACTGGCCTTTCCTCTCCTCCCGTTAATATTCTTAGCACCTCTTCCTTGTTGACAATGTCTTTGTGCCTACCAAATATTTTGACAGACTTTGCATCCTCTGCAGCTTTTAAAAGCGTACATAGAAAGGTGACTAAGTAGGACAGTCATCAAGACCCTTGATTTGGAAGTCAGGAAACCAAAACTGAGATGTTAACTAACTTAGCAAGAGTCATTTATCTGCTAAAGGTGGAGATAGAGGTTGTCCTCAATCTTCTAACTCCTGCGTTAGTGCCCGAACCACTATATCATGGTCCAGGATACAGAGCTGCTCTGGTTTCCAACATAACTGAAGGGATGATTTATGAAAGAGCCCAATACGGGTTTTAAGAAGGAACATGATCAGTACTGTAGCATCAAATCACCCCCAAAGTTCTGAAAAATTAGTGTTACTTTCCTGACAGTCACACATCACCAAAAGAGATTCCATTCTCTGAATGCCTCTGTGAAATACATATTGTTTTTAACATATGTTTTAAATACAATGTTTTAAAAAGAGAACTCATTTTCTGATCGCCTCTGTGATAGTCATGATTTAGAAAGTCATCCTGAGAAATAGACATTTCTATCTCCCTCATTTCTAGGACTTTCCCACAAACAGGACCAGCAGGAAGGGAACCTGGTACCAATTGCTTCTAGCCAAGTCTTAACATTGACCTACTTCTCCTTGCCTTTTCCCTTTAAGAAGCCAAGCTCAGAATTAACATCATAGATGCCTCTAATTTCAATAATAGATACCTCTTAGTTAGGAGGTTATTCGGTCTCTAGGTAGTAGGGAGCATGCTGTTTTCTTTTTTACTCTTGGCATTCGTTCAGGTTCCCAGGGGCTAGTGACCAGCAAATCCAGTAAAAACAGAAATTGTTACCTAATAAAACACCAAGAGACTTTCCAGGCCTCAGGGCAAATAACACCCCTGCCCTTTCTAATTCTCAGACCGCATTCCAAGTGCAAAATGGAATCATTTTTGTTTTCAAAGTGATGCTAATTTATTAGCCATGGTGCAAATGTTGACTATGGTAATAGGACTTCAAAAAGAATGTATGCAGTCCAGAAAGCTTGAGGGGGAAAGGAAAATCAATTGAAAGGTGCACAGAATCCAATAGAGTTCTTCAGTCCAAATTGACTATACTCAGCAATTCCTTTACTCATCCACTCACATTCCCCCTCATTAATTCTGTCATTACTGATCAAGATTCCAGCCACTCCCTAGGTACAAAGTGTAGACATGTTTAATATATCTCTTTTCTCATGGAAACCTCAGTTGAGTCAGGAACACAGATGAGTCAACAAAGCATTGAAGACAAGTTTGTTGCTTAACTAAGAAGAGTGTTGTGGGAGATGTCCGAAAAGCATTGCAGTAGTGGAAATGTCACCGCATTAGAGTATGACAGTTTTGAAAGGTGATGTATCTTGAAGGATGATTTACACAACCTTTATTTCAATAAAACCTCAGATCCCAGGAATTTAATTATTCCCTGTAATAATTAAATGTGTGTATTTAGAGAAAATCTCTATGTATGATGAGATAACATCACAAGGTCCCTACATCTTATTTTAGATCCCTTTCCCCTCTTATGATCTCTCCTTGAAGACTTGTTTAAATAAAAAGCTTTATTACTCAGGGTTTTTTGTTACATGCAAAAGAAATAGACTGGCTATCTTAAGCAGAGAAATCATTTACTGGAAAGTTATTAGGGACCCATCCCACTGACAGAAGTTTAAAAGAGAAGACCTGGAAACCAAAGAGACACCAAAAAAGCTGCACAGGGTCAGGCAGCAGAAACAGAGCAATGATTGGCTCAGAGCAATCTGATCTTACTCTGTGTTTCAGAGAGATAAAGTGATTCTTCTAAGACCCCACAGCAGTAAAGCCTCCAGAGTTGAAAATGATTTTCTTAGCTCTTCTCTTGGGCACTTATGGACACTTACCATTTTTTGTCAATATCTTCTTTCATAGTTGCATTTTTTGTTATCTTAAAAAAATTTAAATATACATAAGGTTTATCCTCTTAAGCATTTTTAAGTGTACAGTTCAGTGGCATTACACATAGTTTTGCAACCATCACCCCAATATCTCCAGAATTCTTTTCATCTTGCATAGCTAAAACTCTCTACCCATTAAACAATAACTATACTCCCTTCTCTTAGCCCCTGGCAACAACATCTATTTGGATTTTTACCTCCCTTTTGCAGAATCCCCCAAAATGTGTGGTCCTGGAGGAAACAGGTGCCTTAATACAGATCTTCCTCTCCTTGCCCAATTAGCTAGAAGTTGCCAGAGGATTTAAATTCAGTCCATTCAATGATCTCTCCCACAAAGCTATTAAAAAAGAGAGCTACATTATAGCTATTGTTGAACAGAAAATTTGATCAGTTCCTTTAGATATTAGGTTACAGGAATACAAAAATGTATAATCAGGGTTCCTGCCCTAAAGGAGTACTATTAAGTGAGGACACATACTAAGCAATTACAGTGCAGTTTGATGGTCATTTCTAGAAGATGTAATTGGAATATAAAGAAAGAAAAGACTAATTGGCCCAGAATGTGGGAAAGGATTTCAAAGTACTTAGTGCTTGAGCCAGCTAAGGCTAGTTATAAGTACTCACTGTGGGCAAACCCTAGAGAGCTCAGTACATGCATGAGAAACCACAAAGTTCCATGAACACTCAAAAGGCTCAGAAACTGCTAGAAACTGAAGAGAAGGATGAGATATGACCAGAAAGGACTCAAGACATGTGGTTAGAGCATATACTGTGAAGGGGAATGGGCCTCTTACATCATGCAAGGAAATCTTTTTTAATCCTCCTAGACTATGATTATGAATAACAAGTCCTTGCATCCCCAGTAGTTCATGAAACATCCCACCGAAACTTTGTAAAATATTGTTGGAGAATATTTTTCTTAAGAAGATCCAGAGCTTACATCATCTTTGAGTTGTGGTGGGAAAAAAGCTGGGGCACGCAGTAAAGACAATGGGGAACAGTTGAGGTATTCTTGTTTTCAGTATTTCTGTATCCTACCAGAAATGTATCTATCCCTTTGGTAATTTATAATATAGTCCCCACATTACCAGGGCTATCATCGCTAATACTTACACTGGGATAAAGTAAGAGCTTGCATGAGGACAGAGGATGGAGAACAGGGTAGTGTGAAATGGAAGGAGATGGATTTTTTTCCCCTAGAGTAAGCACGCTAAATGCCAAAACAACGAGCTCATCCTGAATGTTAATGCAGTAAACACCAGGTGAATAAGTTGCCTATTGTTAGACCTTACCATGCAGTAAGTGCCTTTGTCCCCTCCTTTCTTAGGTTAACATCTATGGTAGCAATGCCTATCAACTTTGGGAATACTGGTCTCCATTAACATAGAAGGAATAGAAAATATGTGGGAAATGCTTGCACAGAGAGTGGTTAATTGGAAAATGAGCTTTGCTAGAGTAAATTCTTTTTAACTCCATCTATACTGGTGGGGTGGTAGTAAACTCTGTCTCCCTTTTCAGTTTTATTATAAACTTTAAGTCAGGGAACACTGGGGTGTAATTTTTCTTCTCTCTCCTTTTTGACAACTCAAACAGTATAAGGCATATAGGAAGTTCTTTTAAATGGCATAGCTCCCTAACCTGGATTAAAGTGTATCAATTTGGCAAATCACTCGGCAAAGTAGTAGTGAACACCTTGCTAAGTGCAGAGACCGTGGGAACTCTCTTTCAAGGAACTTCAAGTCTAATGGGAGACAGCTATTTAATGACTATTAAAGGTACAAGTGAGACTTAAATGGGCTCCATAGAAAAATATAACATAATTTGGTACTTAACATTTGAGTCAGATAAGTCTGGACTAGAATCCTAGCTCTGTAGTATAAAAACTCCATGACTTTGGGCAAGTTACATAATCTCCATGGGTCTTAGTTGTCTTATCTATGGAATGGAAATAGTAACACTACCTCTAGGGTTTTTGTTTTGTTTTGCCGTTCTGTCTTGTGGATTAAGAGACACACTGTGTGCAAAGTATGTAACATAGCATATGCATAATATGTTTTCAAATTGGTGAAAAGAGCTAAAAATGACACTAGATTCAAGGGAAGTGGGCCATTAGCTCTGAGTAGTGGTATAGAAAAACCCTTAACGAAGGAAGTGGTATTTCACCTGAACCTGAAGACCCAGAATAAAACCCAGGAAAATGCATAAAGGAGTGGCCCTCATGCCAAAGATGTGGAGAACAGAAGATTGTTCAGTGTAGACAGAACCAAAAACAATCACTGTGGAGGAAGAGGAAGTTCATGGAAGTGCATGGGATGACTGGAAAATTAGATTCAAATAAGAACATGAGCAGTTTTCATGCTTTCATTAGGAGCATAACTGAATGAGTGAGTGGATGAACGGTTTTATTAATTCTATAGTCAATGATAGAACATTGAATTCTTTGTTCAAGATGATTTTTAGGAATATCATTCTGGTGGCTTTAAGGAAGATGAGTAAGCCAGCAAAACTGAAGATATAAAGATCTTCACTGTATTCTATACATTACTTCACAGACCAACTGAACTATAGCAATAGCAATTAGAATGAGAGGTGAGAGGAGAAAAGACAGCTGAGGGGTAAAATCAACTAATAGTACCAAGTGACTCCCCCAGATTTGTACCTGTTTTTTTTTTTTTAAGATTTTATTTATTTATTTGACAGACAGAGATCACAAGTAGGCAGGGAGAGAGAGAGGAGGAAGCAGGCTCCCCGTCAAGCAGAGAGCCCGACGTGGGGCTCGATCCCAGGACCCTGGGATCATGACCCAAGCCCAAGGCAGAGGCCTTAACCCACTGAGCCACCCAGGTGCCCCTGTACCTGGGTTTTAACTACAAATAGTAAGAATTGCCAATTTTTTCTTTTCATTCACCATGTATTAATATGTACATAAGCATGTTCATTTTCAAATGGAGGCCTCTCCTATGTCCAACTAACTGCCCAAAGATAAGGCTGTTAAAAAAAAATATGAGGAGTTATCATGTTTCTATCTTTCACTACTGTGTAATAGACCACCCCCAATACTTAACTGCATAAAACAGACTGTTTTACTATAGATGATGGCTCTGTGGGTTGACTGAATGCAGCTCAGCATGGTGTTTCTATTGGATGGACACCTTCAGTGGACACCTGGGGCTACAGTCACCTGAGCCTTGACTGGGCTGTAACATCTGAGATGGGCCATTCACATGGCTGGCATTGTCAGCTGGGAGCTCAGCTGCTTATAATGATGGTAGTGCCTCAGTTTTCTTCCACATGTCCTCTCCATGCGGTTTAGAATTTAGAGAAAAAGAAGACGACACTCATCGTTTTAAAGTTTTATGTATTTAAGTAACCTCCACAGCCAACATGGGACTTGAATTCATGGCTCCAAGGTCAAAAGTTACTTGCTCTTCCTACTGAGCCAGCTAGGTATCCCATGATGCTCATTCTCTTAAGGCCTAGGCTTGGAAGTCATTGGGTGTCTCTTCTCAGGTCTTCTCATTGACAAAGCCAGTCTAAAAGGAAGTCCAGTTTCAAGAAGAAGGTAAATAAGCCCTACCTCTTGATGTGAATAGTAGCATGTATATAAGGAGGGAGGATTGCTTGAGGCCATGTTTACAGACTAGCTACCAAATGATTCAAACTGAAGAAACAGACTTGAACAAGCCCATATCTTCGCAATGATGAGGAATCTGATATCAATATCATAAGGCAATTGGTTGCAAACTGTCTAAGTTCTTAGGCAATATCCTCTAATCTCATGATTTTTATTATTTCCTATGTTCTGATGGCTGCTGAAATGATCCACCATGAGCTCTCAGGTACTATGTATAATGTGTTTTTCAGTCAGATTTCCATAGTCAGAACAAACTTGTCAATGCTTCTAAACTGAAATCATGCCCTCTCTCTGACTCTGAACAACTGAGCTGCGAAAAGAATCTCTGGTGTTTTCTTCTGGGGCTTTGCACTTCAGTGTAGGGCATTCCCATCCAATCTTTTGTTTTAGAGAGTGCTTCTCAAACTTTAATGCATAAAAGCACCACCCAGGGATCCAGTTAAAATGCAGATTCTGACTCAGTAGGTCTAGAGTGAGAATTTGCATTTTAGCAAACTTCCTGAGGAAGCCCATACTTTGTGCCCTGCTGTTCCTACAGCTCTCCACCTTCAACTTCTTCCTTCTGCCACCCCCAACACAGATTTTTCTCAATATTTTGGCCTTTGTACATGCTATTTCCCTGCCTACAATGCAACTTATTTTTTAAACATCAGTGAAAACATTACCTATTCATAATGCCTTCTCTATCCCTCAAAGCTGATTTAGGGACTCCTTCTATTAAGTACTCACTGCACTTTGTGTGTACTCTCATTAAGTCAATCTTTCTTTGTATGGCCATTATTTGCTTCCGTGTTGCTTTTCCCACTTACTATAAGATCATAAAGATCAAAGCCCGTGACTTTCCAACTTTGTAACCTAGTGCCTATGCCCTGCTCCAAAATGGTTAAGACTATACATATTGAGATAAATAAGTGAAAAAATGAACTGTCAATAGTGGAAAGTATTCGTAAAATCAGGTCTTAGCCCAAGACAAAAAGAATTTTATTGCAACTAAACCTCTTGTGTCGGTGCTTTGTACATTGGTGAGATCCCTGTCAAACTGAGAGAAAAATAGGCAGGGATAATATAAAAGGAAGTTCTATTTTAGGTATATATTAGTCACATAATATTTCAAGTCCCCTCCAATTATGAGGCTCTATGATGTAAGAGTACTTTGAGAAGGTTATTAGTTTTGAAAGATTTCCAGAACATAGAATACTTTCCTCCCAATCTATATAGGAAAGAACTAAAGGAAATTCCTAATTTGTGTCACACAGAGAGATAGCAGCTCTATCTTCCACATGTTCAACTATGTTACTTAAGCCCCTGAAATAAATTGTCACCATCAGCATCCCCTTGACATATCTTCCACTATAACCAAAAGTCTTCCAGCTCAGCAGAAAGATGCACATTCTTATAGCTTCAAGAGGCAGAATAATAATGTAGACAACCTGATTGGCTTTTTTTAATGCTATTTGTAACTTTTGTAAAATCCTTGCATTTAAATCAGTAAAAGAATTATTGCCAGAAGGAAAATTAGAATTTACTAAATCATAGTCTCAAAGAACAAAAGTTACTTCCAAGAAACACTTTTCATTTGGAAATATTGCATTAAATCAATAATGGTCTCTATTTGGGCCACCTTACAAAACAAAACAAAAACACCCTGCTAATTTCCCTCCAATGTGATATTTGAATGATATTCCTTTATTAGTAATAAGGTTCAAGAATATTATACCTAATTGAGCTGTATAAATTCATTTATTCAATAATCACACAAAAAATTAAGTACTTAGAAGTGCTATATATTGTTTAAGGTTATATGAATATATAAACAAAACACAATTCCTGCCCCCCAAAAAAGATCAAAATCAATTTGTTAAAGGCAATACAGGAGCAACAGCAAAAGTTTCCTATCAATTCAATGAATGGCTACTTCACCAAATGAAAACAAATTTTTTAATTTTACTTTTGCACTTACTTTTTGCACCTGTTATTATTTAGGTAATTGGATGTTCCTTCCTTTTAATAAGAGAGAGAGAGAGAGAGTGAGAGAGTATGTGTGTGTGTGTGTGTGTGTGTTTTAACTCTATCTAGTGGTGGATATTTGGAAACTAAGGGCCATCAGTAGCAAGCAAGTTATCCAAAGTCACACAGCAAGTGCCAACAGATCTAGACTAGAAGTTGTTTCCAGACTCTTGGCTTCATGCTTTTTGACCTACAATATTCCTTCCCCTATCCCTTCAACCTGTTCTGGAGATATCTTTTTTTTTTTTTTTTAAGATTTTTATTTATTTGACAGACAGAGATCACAAGTAGGCAGAGAGGCAGGCAGAGAGAGAGAGAGGAAGGGAAGCAGGCTCCCCGCCAAGCAGAGAGCCCCATTCGGGGCTTGATCCCTGGGATCATGACCCGGCAGAAGGCAGAGGCTTTAACCCACTGAGCCACCCAGGCACCCCTGATATCTTAAAGCACCTCTGTTTATCCCTTGGCAATGTGCTGTCAGAGCGAGAGTGGAGAGATGGGAATGTCTGCAGCTCCATGCTAGTATCCCCTACCTGCTATTGTATGGGTCAGAGAGACTGTATTCCCCAACAAAAGCATTCTGCAACAAGTTTTTCAAAGTTTTGAACTTTGCCTGATGGTTTTTTGGAATATGCTGGGAAAATGAGGTATGACACAGTTTGGAAAGACAGATATATTTATAAATCAAAATGTCTGCAAATCTGCCAAAACCCAATTCTGATGACCTAGAGAGGTTTCTCCTTTTTTTTTCTTTTTTTGTCTTGTTTAAGTTGGCAAATAAGAAACTTTTCCTACTTTAATTTGTTACAGAACTGTTACAAGTTAGTAACAAAGGCATTACTGTTTAGGGCCGCAAGTATTTTATAATAAAGAACACAAAAGATTTCACTTCTTTCCAAGATTTTACAAATTTCCAACAGTAATCATGCTTTTAAAAAAGTGAAACAAGTGTCTCCACATTAAAGATCCTGGAAACTCATTTCTTTTTCCAATAACAAAGGAGTGTTTGATATTCTGCTTAACGTGCCCACTCCACAGCATCCCTGTGATCAATTGTGGCTCCAAGAGCCAGGTCTGACAAAGACTTCGTTTTGGAGGAAAGGTGCTCTATAAATGCAAAAAAAAAAAAGTAAATGGATGGACTGGGCAGAACCATACAGGCTCTGGATTAAATAGAGTCAAGAATTTGGTTTTCAAATTTGAAAGAAACATGGGACTGGTCTTTAGTCTTCTGCCTTAGGAAAAGCTACCAAGATTTATTTTTGTGAACATAACACAATTCTCATTCTTATGCAGCTGTAGCTATTGGAGTACCTGAGGTGAGATTGCTTTATGGCCTAACAAGAGCATATACAGGTCTCTCTTGCCTTATAGACTAAGTGGTTTTACACTTATTTCTGAGCAATGAATCTAAGTTTTTAGTGAATTCCATGAAAAGATCTTTAGAATTGTAATGCCACAGAGCAAAAGTTTCTACCACAGACTGAGTGGAAAACTTTTAGGAAGGCCAGCCATCAATTTTCTGAGGCATGCTGGACAAGCAATACTCCTGCAATAAGTTTCAGAACCTGGTATCCCATTTTCTAATTTCTCACATAGATATTGCTTTCATGCATTGAAGAGGACTTCTGTCGGTATCTTTTCAGATTCATAGCTTAACTCATCTCCTTTTATGGAAGTGAGATTTTAGTACATAATAGGATTATACTGTCTTAGAGCATTTTCCTGGCCAGTTTCACCATTAAGCTTATTGGGGTGAAATGTGATTTTTTTTTCCCTAAGATATGAAGGTATGAGGGTTTGATTCCTAGAATCACAATATTCCTTGATTGTTTTGGTTTGTTTTTTGTTCCCCTTTGTCTATAGAAAAGAGAAGTAACCGTCTCACTCTGTGTGTCTGAACTTTTGAGAGTGTTTAGAAGCCAATATAAAAAAATCAGGCTTGGTTTGTGGACCACATCAAAATCAATTTCCTGGTTTGACAGCGAGCTTTACTTATATAAAAAGATTATCATTGAGGAAACTAGGCAAAAAGTACATGAGACATCTTTGCTCTCTTTGAAACTCCTTGTAAGCCTATAATAATTTTAAAATAAAAAGTGAAAAAAAAACTTGAAAAAGGATATAAATTAGGAAATCATAGAGCAACAGACCTGACTCTTATCCACTGGACAAACTCTACATGTATGTTTATTCAACTATAAAAAAGAGATAGCATCTAGAAGTAGTAATAACTAGATGGGTTTATGTTTAATGCCTTATTTATGCACAGGCAATATTGCAAAATTAAGACCATGTCCTTTAAAGTGAACTGCCTGCACTCAAATACCAGGTCATACGATTTCTATGTGGGATCTTGGCCCAGGAATTTAATCTTGCCTCAGTAACTCGATGTGGAAATTTCAGTGATGATAATAAGATCACTTACTCTATAAGACAGTTATGATGATTAAGTCAATTAATATATGTCAGGTACTTACAACAATGTCTGGTCCTTAGCAACACTACATAATTGGCTTCCACATTGTGAAGAAATCACTTGGCATATAGTTCTACAAATATTGGTTTTCTTTCCTTGTCTGTTATAAGTTAAATCCTATAAGCAGCCCATTAGAAGTAGAAGAATTATGATATATTTATATAATTCTATAAAGTAATGAGTGAATAGTCTTCTGCTACAGATAAAATATGGATGAATCTCACAAGCCATACTAAGTGAAAGAAACAACCCTCCAAGAAGTGTTTATTTCTACTTAATATTGTACATACCCACAATCATAAAATAATAGAAAAAAATTAAGCTTAGTTTTGATTAAAATATTCAAATTCCCTCATATCAGTGTATCAATAAGTAAAATATAAATATGCTAATTTTATAATATATTATGTATTAATATAATATATATTATGTGATATATACTATATACAAAGAACAAGCATAATAATATATATTAAGTCTCAACTTTACAATCCTAGGTAAGACATCAAATTTCAAAATACAAATGCTGAAAATTTAACTACAAGTAGTATTTTTTAAATTATAACTGATATACAATATCCTATTTCTTTCATGTATATGTCATAATGATTTAATATTTGTATATATTATGAAATGTTGCCTATGTTAAGTTCAGTTACCATCTGTCACCATATAAAATTATTAAATATTATTGTATATATTCCCTATACTGTACATTACACTCACATAACATGCTAGATAACTGGAAGTTTATACCTCCTAATCACCTTTACCTATTTCACCCATCTCCCAAACCCTCCCTCTATCTGACAACCAACAGTTTAATTCCTGTATGTATCAGTTTCATCTGTTTGTTGTTTTTTCAGACTCTACATGTAAGCAAAGTCACACAGTATTTGTCTTTCTTATTATTTCACTTTGTATAATACCCTCTAGGTTCATTCTGTTGGAACAAATGGTAGGATTTCATTTTTTGTTATAATGGAATAGTGGTTCATTTAGGTTCATACCTAAAATAAAAAATGTCACTGGATGGTCTTGGAAGAAAATTGACATTGGAAAATGAAATACCAGTAAATTTTAAATCAGTGCAATAGAAACTATGCAAAATGAATGTGCACATACCCTAACAGCTAAAAGAAATGAACTGCTGTGACATGTGGAATAATACAAATGGTCTAATATACATATAACTGGTGTTTAGAATAGAAGAGGCAGAAAAATTATTAAAGAGGTAATGACCAAAATATTTCCAAATTTGATATTATATACATCTCATGTCCAAAACATTAAATAAACCTTAAGGACGAATACAAAACAAAATATAAAAATATATCTAATAAAATTATTCACTATCAGTAAGAGAATCTTAAACTCGAGAGGAAAAAAATACAGAGCAAAAATCAATATTGACTCGACATCAGAAATAATGGAAGCCACAAGACAACAGAAGAATATTTTTAAAGTGCTAAAACACAATTAAGGAAAAACTAACTTAGAATTCTATGCCCAGCAAAAATTATTCTCCAAAAATACAGGCAAAATAATTACAATTTCAGACTATCAAAAACAGAAAGAAAATTTCAGACTATCAAAAACAGAAAGAATTAATCAGCAGCATACCTGCAACACAAAATATACTATACGAGTTTCTTCAAGCTGCAGGAAAAGAATAGAAAATGGAAATTTGAATCTCTACAAAGAAAGGAAGATACCTAGAAAGGTTAAATAGCAGATAAATCACAGAGATTTTTTTTCTCGTTGTTAAATTTCTATAAAATAGCATTGTCTACAAAATATAATAATGATGTATTTGAGAGCTTAAAACCCCTTTACAGAGATGCCTGAGATGCCTCAGTCATTTAAGTGTCTGCCTTCGGCTCAGGTCATGATCCCAGTATTCTGAGATCAAGTCCCACATCAGGCTCCTTGCTCTGCAGGGAGCCTGCTTCTCCCTCTGCCTCTGCCTGCCTCTCTGCCTGACTGTACTCTCTCTATCTCTCTGATAAATAAATAAATAAATAAATAAAATCTTAAAAAAAAAACCATACAGATATGGATTCTAAAAATAGCATCATAAAGAACAGGAGGGAAAAAATCCAAGTATACAGCAGTAAGGTTTTAATATTATATGGAAATGGTATATTATTTAAACATAGACTAAGATAAAGCTAAAGATGCATATTTCAAATCTCATAGCAAGCATTACAAAACATATCAAAAATTTTGGAAGATGGCAGAATAGGAGGATCCTCAGCCCACCTTGTTCTATGGACATACTGAGAAAACAGCTACGTCTATGCAACTAAGTCTGAAAACTACCTGAAGATTGGCAGAACAGACTTCTTCCATTAACCATTAGAGAAGAGGCCACATTAAAAAAGGAAGGAGAGGGGAGGAGTCAAGATGGCGGAGAAGTAGGAGGCTGAGACGACATCAGCCAGCAGGAGATCAGCTAGATAGCCTATCAAACCATTCCAAACACCTACAAATCCAACAGGAGATCGAAGAGAAGAAAAACAACAATTCTAGGAACAGAAAATCGACCACTTTCTGAAAGGTAGGACCAGCGGAGAAGTAAATCCAATGCGACGGGAAGATAGACCCCAGGGGGAGGGGCCGGCTCCCGGCAAGCGGCGGAGCACAAAATCAGAACTTTTAAAAGTCGGCTCCACGGAGGGACATCGCTCCAGAGGCTAAACTGGGGTGAAGACCTCGTGGGGACAGCGTGGACTCAGGTCCCACGGGGTCACAGAAGGATCAGGGGTGTCTGAGTGTGGCAGAGCTCACAGGTATTAGAGCGGGGAAGTCGGCTGCGGAGACAGAGCCGAGATTTCCTAGTGGTCTGTGACACGGACCGGAGCTCTGTGGCACTGGCCGGTGCTCTGTGCGAGGGGTCCCCACAAGATCCGGGGAGACTCCGACCCGGGAGAGCTCAGGGATCTACGGGCTCCGGAGACTCCAGGTGGGACTCTGCCAGAGACAGAGATGCTTGGTCACAGGCTGGGTGAGCTCGGAGCACTCCCAGAAGCCAGTGAGACGGGACTGATGACGCACGATTTTCTCTGAGCGCGGTCTACGGGCGCGCGCGGTCTGCGGGCGCGCGCGGTCTGCGGGCGCGCGCGGTCTGCGAGTGCGCGCAGTGTCGGCGGGCCAGCGGTGTCTGCCGGCGCGCGGTGTCTGCGGGCGGACGCGCGCGCGCACTCTCCGGCGCAAACGTGGGCTAGGGAGACTGGAGGGATTAAACGCTTTTCTCTGAAGGCGCACTGAAGACTGGGGCCCCTAGCTCTCGGCTCCTCTGAACCGGAGATTGGGAGGCCGCCATTGTCATTCCCGTCCTCCAGAACTCTACAGAAAGCGCATTCAGGGAACAAAAGCTCCTGAAAGCAAACCTGAGAGGATTACTTAGCCCGGCCCCTGGTAAGGGCGGTGCAACTCCGCCTGGGGCAAAGACACCTGAGAATCACTACAACAGGCCCCTCCCCCAGAAGATCAAAGAAATCCAGCCAAGACCAAGTTCACTTAACAAGGAGAACAGCGGATTCTTATCTGGACAAAATGACAAGGCGGAAAAACTCACCACAAAAAAAAGAGCAGGGGACAGGACCGAAGGCTAGGGACCTAATCAATACAGACATTGGTAATATGTCAGATCTGGAATTCAGGATGACGATTCTCAAGGTTCTAGCCGGGCTCGAAAAAGGCATGGAAGATATTAGAGAAACCCTGTCAGGAGAAATAAAAACCCTTTCTGGAGAAATAAAAGAAATAAAGTCTAATCAAGTTGAAATAAAAAAAGCTATTAATGAGGTGCAATCAAAAATGGAGGCTCTTACTGCTAGGATAAATGAGGCAGAAGACAGAATTAGTGATATAGAAGACCAAATGGCAGGGAATAAAGAAGCAGACCAAAAGAGAGACAATCAACTACTGGACCATGAGGGGAGAATTCGAGAGATAAGTGATGCCATAAGACGAAACAACATTAGAATAATTGGGATTCCAGAAGAAGAAGAAAGAGAAATAGGAGCAGAAGGTATACTGGAGAGGATTATTGTAGAGAATTTCCCTAATATAGCAAGGGGAACAAGCATCAAAATCCAGGAAGCCCAGAGAATACCTCTCAAAATCAATAGGAATCGACCCACACCCCGCCATCTAATAGTAAAATTTACAAGTCTTAGCAACAAAGAGAAAATCCTGAAAGCAGCACGGGACAAGAAGTCTGTAACGTACAATGGTAAAAATATTAGATTGGCAGGAGACTTATCCACAGAGACCTGGCAGGCCAGAAAGAACTGGCATGATATATTCAGAGCACTAAACGAGAAAAACATGCAGCCAAGAATACTTTATCCAGCTAGGTTATCATTGAAAATAGAAGGAGAGATTAAAAGCTTCCAGGACAAACAAAAACTGAAAGAGTTTGTAAACACCAAACCAGCTCTACAGGAAATATTGAAAGGGGTCCTCTAAGCAAAGAGAGACCCTAAAAGTATTACCAGAAAGGAACAGAGACATTATACAGTAACAATCACCATACAGGCAATACAATGGCACTAAACTCATATCTCCCAATAGTTACCCTGAATGTAAATGGGCTAAATGCCCCAATCAAAAGACACAGGGTTTTAGAATGGATAAAAAACCAAAACCCATCCATATGCTGCCTACAAGAAACTCATCTTAGACCTGAAGACACCTCCAGATTGAAAGTGAGGGGGTGGAAAACAATTTACCATGCTAATGGACATCAGAAGAAAGCTGGGGTGGCAATCCTTCTATCAGATCAATTAGATTTTAAGCCAAAGACTATAATAAGAGATGAGGAAGGACACTTCATCATACTCAAAGGGTCTGTCCAACAAGAAGATCTAACAATTTTAAATATCTATGCCCCTAACATGGGAGCAGCCAACTATATAAACCAATTAATAACAAAATCAAAGAAACACATTGACAAGAATACAATAATAGTTGGAGACTTTAATACACCCCTCACTGAAATGGACAGATCATCCAAGCAAAAGATCAACAAGGAAATAAAGGTCTTAAATGACACACTGGACGAGATGGACATCACAGATATATTCAGAACATTCTACCCTAAAGCAACAGAATACACGTTCTTCTCTAGTGCCCATGGAACATTCTCCAGAATAGATCACATCCTGGGTCATAAATCAGGTCTCAACAGGTATCAAAAGATTGGGATCATTCCCTGCATATTTTCAGACCACAATGCTCTGAAGCTAGAACTCAATCACAAGAGGAAATGTGGAAAGAGCACAAATACATGGAGGCTCAACAGCATCCTTCTAAAAAATGAATGGGTCAACCAGGAAATTAAAGAAGAATTGAAAAAAACCATGGAAACAAATGAGAATGAAAACACAACGGTCCAAAATCTGTGGGACACAGCAAAGGCAGTCCTGAGAGGAAAATATATAGCGATACAAGCCTATCTCAAGAAACAGGAAAGGTCTCAAATACACAACCTAACCCTACACCTCAAGGAACTCGAGAGAGAACAACAAAGAAAGCCTAAACCCAGCAGGAAAAGAGAAATAATAAAGATCAAAGCAGAAATCAATGAAATAGAAACCAAAAAAACAATAGAACAAATCAATGAAACTAGGAGCTGGTTCTTTGAAAGAATTAATAAGATTGATAAACCCCTGGCCAGACTTATCCAAAAGAAAAGAGAAAGGACCCAAATAAATAAAATCATGAATGAAAGAGGAGAGATCACAACCAACACCAAAGAAATACAAACAATCATAAGAACATATTATGAGCAACTCTATGCCAACAAATTTGACAATCTGGAAGAAATGGATGCTTTCCTAGAGACATATAAACTGCCAAAACTGAACCAGGAAGAAATAGAAAACCTGAATAGGCCCATAACCAGTAAGGAGATTGAAACAGTCATCCAAAATCTCCAAACAAACAAAAGCCCAGGGCCAGATGGCTTCCCAGGGGAATTCTACCAAACATTTAAAGAAGAATTAATTCCTATTCTCCTGAAACTGTTCCAAAAAATAGAAATGGAAGGAAAACTTCCAAACTCATTTTATGAGGCCAGCATCACCTTGATCCCCAAACCAGACAAGGATCCCATCAAAAAAGAGAATTACAGACCAATATCCTTGATGAACACAGATGCGAAAATTCTCACCAAGATACTAGCCACTAGGATCCAACAGTACATTAAAAGGATTATTCACCACGACCAAGTGGGATTTATTCCAGGGCAACAGGGTTGGTTCAACATCCTCAAATCAATCAATGTGATACAATACATTAACAAAAGAAAGAACAAGAACCATATGATACTCTCAATAGATGCTGAAAAAGCATTTGACAAAGTACAGCATCCCTTCCTAATCAAAACTCTTCAAAGTGTAGGGTTAGAGGGCACATACCTCAATATTATCAAAGCCATCTATGAAAAACCCACTGCAAGTATCATTCTCAATGGAGAAAAACTGAGAGCTTTTCCGCTAAGGTCAGGGACATGGCAGGGATGTCCGTTATCACCACTACTATTCAACATAGTACTAGAAGTTCTAGCCTCAGCAATCAGACAACAAAAAGAAATTAAAGGCATCCAAATCGGCAAAGAAGAAGTCAAACTATCACTCTTTGCAGATGATATGATACTATATGTGGAAAGGCCAAAAGGTTCCACTCCAAAACTGCTAGAGCTTGTACAGGAATTCAGTAAAGTGTCAGGATATAAAATCAATGCACAGAAATCAGTTGCATTTCTTTACACCAACAAGAAGACAGAAGAAAGAGAAATTAAGGAGTCAATCCCATTTACAATTACACCCAAAACCATAAGATACCTAGGAATAAACCTAAC
>ML093533.1:46840-74360 GCA_003697995.1 Taxidea taxus jeffersonii
TATATGGAACCAGAAAAGACCTCGAATAGCCAAAGGAATATTGAAAAAGAAAACCAAAGTTGGTGGCATCACAATTCCAGACTTCAAGCTCTACTACAAAGCTGTCATCATTAAGACAGTATGGTACTGGCACAAAAACAGACACATAGATCAATGGAACAGAATAGAGAGCCCAGAAATAGACCCTCAACTCTATGGTCAACTAATCTTCGACAAAGCAGGAAAGAACATCCAATGGAAAAAGGATAGCCTCTTCAACAAATGGTGTTGGGAAAATTGGACAGCCACATGCAGAAAAATGAAATTGGACCATTTCCTTACACCACACACGAAAATAGACTCAAAATGGATGAAGGATCTCAACGTGAGAAAGGAATCCATCAAAATCCTTGAGGAGAACACAAGCAGCAACCTCTTCGACCTCAGCCGCAGCAACTTCTTCCTAGGAACAACGCCAAAGGCAAGGGAAGCAAGGGAAAAAATGAACTATTGGGACTTCATCAAGATCAAAAGCTTTTGCACAGCAAAGGAAACAGTCAACAAAACCAAAAGACAACTGACAGAGTGGGAAAAGATATTTGCAAATGACATATCAGATAAAGGGCTAGTATCTAAAATCTACAAAGAGCTTAGCAAACTCGACACCCAAAGAACAAATAATCCAATCAAGAAATGGGCAGAGGACATGAACAGACATTTCTGCAAAGAAGACATCCAGATGGCCAACAGACACATGAAAAAGTGCTCCACATCACTGGGCATCAGGGAAATACAAATCAAAACCACAATGAGATACCACCTCACACCAGTCAGAATGGCTAAAATGAACAAGTCAGGAAATGACAGATGCTGGCGAGGATGCGGAGAAAGGGGAACCCTCCTACACTGTTGGTGGGAATGCAAGCTGGTGCAACCACTCTGGAAAACAGCATGGAGGTTCCTCAAAAAATTGAAAATAGAGCTACCTTATGACCCAGCAATTGCACTACTGGGTATCTATCCTAAAGATACAAACGTAGTGATCCAAAGGGGCACGTGTACCCGAATGTTTATAGCAGCAATGTCCACAATAGCCAAGTTATGGAAAGAACCTAGATGTCCATCAACAGATGAATGGATAAAGAAGATGTGGTATATATATACGATGGAATACTATGCAGCCATCAAAAGAAATGAAATCTTACCATTTGCGACGACATGGATGGAACTAGAGCGTATTATGCTTAGCGAAATAAGTCAACTGGAGAAAGACAACTACCACATGATCTCCCTGATATGAGGAAGTGGAGATGCAACGGGGGTGGGAGTTAAGGTGGTAGGAAAAGTAAAAATGAAAGAAGATGGGATCGGGAGGGAGAAAAACCAAAAGAGACTCTTAATGTCATAAAACAAACTGAGGGGGGTGGGGGGAAGTGGGGTTGGGTGAGGGTGGTGGGGTTACATCATATGTTTAAATAAAGCTTAAAAAAAAAAAAAAAAAAGGAAGGAGAGCAAGACACACAGTTGGGAACCAAACCCAGGGCAAGACTAACAAAGAGGAGGGACACCATAAATGAAAAGAGGATCAGACTCCATAGCAGTCACCCCTGGCAATGGGGACCCACAAAGGGACTAGACCCCATAATCTCTGCTTTTGAAAAACAGCAGAGTTTAACTTCAGGAGAGCCAGGGTATAATAGGAAATGGAGTCCCCACCTTTAAAGAACAAGCATAATAAATATCTTGGCTCAAGACACAGCACAGAAACAGCAGTTTGAAAAGTGCCCGAGGTATACATGAAGGAGATGTATTGGCTAATCTTAGAACACATGCTGAAGAGGCAGGGATTTTTAGATTTCTTCAGGAACAAAAATACTGGCAAATACCACTTCTCTTCTATTCTCCAGCCATCTATTCCAAATACTTGTAGGAGTCAAAACTAACACTTTCTATCTACCTTGCTAATACCACTACCCCCTACCTTGTTAACCTGTAGACCCATTCATTCAACTGACTACCTTGGTAGGCTTCCTCCAAAGCAGTTCCCACAGGAATATGTGGCAGGAACTTGTACCACTCCCAAAGGATTCTTAAATTGAGGAGAAGGGGAGATAACCAAATACACCAGTATGCCTACAGTTTCAGCAGCCCAACCTTTTAGTTGGCTGTGCAAGGAAGCAAGTCCTGCCGACTAAAAAGCCCATGACACCCTCAGACAAGTCTCAACAGCAGAAGGCCCAACCCTGCCCAGTGTACTCACAGCATGTAAAGCAGGTCATCACAATCAGTTGGGCTGAAGGCAATCATGGCTTACACAACCCACTGGGGCGCAGGTAGCCCACACTACATATGTGCACTAGGGGACACTCCTGGAGCACCTTATTCTTGCGACCAGGGGGAACTGGAGTACATGGCACTAAAGGACCTCTTCTATAGAAGATCACAGTTTAAGACCAGGAGATATAGCTGACCTACTTAATGCATAGAGACGAACACAGTGAGTTTGACAAAATGAGACAAATAAAAGTTAAGCAAGTTCACCATCAGTAAACCGGCTTTATAAGAAATGTTAATGGGAATTCTTTAACTGGAAATGAAAGACGATAACTAGAAGAAAATTATGAAATGAGAAATTTCACAGGTAAAAGCAAACATAATACAGGTAGTAATCACTTCTAAAGGTAGTATGGAGGCTAAAATGCAAAAGTAAAATCAACTACATCTACAAAAATATTTTTTAAAAAGGATGTACAAAGTAATACTTAAATATGATGTCATATAAGTAGAACAGAAGTGTAGTAAAAATTTCATTCTTTTAGAATTTGTTGTAACTTAAATGACCATCATTTTAATAAGTATTGTCATATGCATAAGGTATGAACTTAGTGGTAACCACAAATCAAAAATATATTACAAGAACGAGCCGAGATGTCCTTCAACAAATGAATGGATAAAGATGTGGTACATATATACAATGGAATGTTACTCAGCTATGAAAAAAGATGAATAACCACCATTTGCATCGACACAGATGGAACTGGAGGGGATTATGCTGAGTGAAATAAGTCAAGCAGAGAAAGAAAATTATCATATGGTTTCACTCATATGTGGAACATAAAGAATAGCACAGAGTACCATAGGGGAAGGGAGGGAAAACTGAAGGGGAAGAAATCAGAGAGACTAACTGTGAGAGACTCTGGACTCTGGGAAACAAATTAATGAATTGTTGAACACTACATCAAAAACTAATGAGGTACTATATGTCAGCTAACTTAACATAATTTTTTAAAATTATATATGCACATATAATTTATATACATATAAATTATATATATATGAAGAAGGAACACAGAAGAACTACAAAAACAACCAGAAAACAAAATGGTAATAAGTACATACCTATTAATAATTACTTTAAATATAAATGGACTGAGTGTTCCAATCAAAAGAAATGGGGTGATAGAATAGAAAACACATGCACACACAGACACACACACAAGACCCATCTATATGCTACCTACAAGAAACTTACTTCAGACCTACAGACACAAACAAAATACAAGTGAATGGATGGAAAAATGCATTCTATGCAAATAGAAGCAATAACCACCACAAAAATCTAGGATAGCAATACTTATATCAGACAAAATAGACTTTAAAACAAAGACTGTAGCAGGAGACAAAGGCCTTACATAATGATAAAGGCAGCAATATAATGAGGATATAACAATTGTTAATATCATTGCACCCAACATAGGAGTACCTAAATATATAAAGCAAATATTAATAGACATAAAGCAAGAAATTGCCAGTAATACAATAGGGACTTTAACACCCTACTTATATCAATGGATAAATCATCCAGACAGATTTTCAACAAAGAAACAGCAGCTTTGAATGATAGACCAGATGGCCCTAACAGATATGTACAGAACATTCCATCTCAAAACAGCAGAGTAACATTCTTTTCAAGTGTACATAGAACAGTCTCCAGGATAGATCATATGTTACACCACAAGTCTCAGTAAATTTAAGAAAACTGAAATCCTATTAAGCATCTTCTCTGACCACAACAGTATGAAACTAGAAATCAACTACAAGAAAAACTGGGAAAAAAAAAAAAGACACATGGAAGCTAAGCGACATGATTCTAACAACCAGTAGGTCAACAAAGAAATCAAAGAGGAAATTAAAAAAATACATGAAGACAAATGAAAGTTAAAATAAAACAGTATAAAATCTTTGGGACATGGCAAAAATGTTCTAAGAGGGAAATTTTTAGCAATATGGGCCTATTTCAAGAAGCAAGAAAAATCTCCAACAATCTAATATTATGCCTAAGGAGCTAGAAAAAACAAAGCTGAAAGATAGTAAGAGGAAGGAAATAATAAAGATTAGAGCAGAAAAATGAAATAGAGACAAAAAAAATACAAAAGATCAATGAAACCAAAAGCTGGTTCTTTGAAAAGATAGACAAATTTGATAGACCTTTAGCCAAATTCAAGAAAAATAGAACTCAAACACATAAAATAAAAAATAAAGGAGAAGACATCACAAATAACATCACAGAGTATGAAAGATTATAAGAAAATATTATGAACAATTACATGCCAACACATTGGACCACATAGAAGAAATAGATAAACTCCTAGAAACATACAGTCTTCCAATACCTCTGATGAACATAGATGCAAAAACCCTCAACAAAATATTAGCAAGCCAAATTCAACAATGCATTTTTAAAAAGTCATCCAGTGCACCTGGATGGCTCAATGGGTTAAGCCTCTGCCTTCCACTCAGGTCATGATCTCAGGGTCCTGGGATTGAGTCCTGCATCAGGCTCTCTGCTCTGCAGGGAGCCTGCTTCCTCCTCTTCTCTCTCTCTGCCTGCCTGTCTGCCTACTTGTGATCTCTGTCTGTCAAATAAATAAATAAAATCTTTAAAAATAAAAAATAAAAATAAATAAGTCATTCATTATAATCAAGTAGTGGGATTTATTCCCACTACTAAATCAAGTGGGATTTATTCCAGGGTTGCAAGTGTAGTTCAATACTTGCAAAACAATATGATACATCATATTAACAAGAGGCAAGATAAAAACCATGTGTTCATCTCAATAGATGCAGAAAAAGCATTTAGCAAAATACAACATCCACTCATGATAAAAACTCAAAGTGGTTTAGAGGCAACATACCTCAATGTAATTAAGGTCATGTATGAAAAACCCATAGCTAACATCATACTCTTTGGTGAAAAAAAAAAAATGAAAGGTTTTCCTCTAAGATCAGGAACAAAGCAAAGATGTCTACTCTTACCACTTTTATTTAATATAGTACTGAAAATCCTAATGCAGCAATTAGATAAGAAAAAAATAATAATAAATAATAAAAGGCATCCTAATTGGTAAGAAAGAAGTAAAACTACCAGTATTTGCAGGTGGCATGATATATACAGAAAATTCTAAAGACTCCACCAAAAATACTACTATAAAGTAAGTCACAAATGAGAAGTACAGGATAGGGCATATTGCCAATTATATAGCAATAATGTTGTATGGTAACAAATAATGATTATACTTATCACGGTGAGCGTATTAAATAATATGTAGGATTGTTGAATCAATAGGTTGTACACTTGTAACTAATATAAAATTGTATGTTAATTAAACTTAATACATAAAAAATGTAGAGCTAATTAAAACTTCATACACACACAGGCAAAGCTAATTAATGCTGTTCAAAATCAAGATGGTTAAATTTGTGGGAGTAGCAAACAGGGCATAAGGGGAAATTTATGGAAATATTTCAGTATAGTTCTGTTTCTTGTCAGCAAGTTTATTACATTGGTATGTTCATTTTGTGATAACTGAGTAAGTTATACACTTGAGATATGTATAGTTTTCCGCATTTATATATGTATGTAAATACAGAAAATATAGAAAAATATATATCTATATATATGCATATGCACATATATATGTAAATGTAGATGTGTATGTATATACATATGCAAAATACAAAAAGAAGCCAAATAAGAGATTATCTTAGAAGCTATCATAACTGTTGCACTGCCCAACTCATATTAAAAAAAATCATATTATGGTCGTTCTTTCTGAATAGTGCCTCTTGGATTTTGACCTAAACAGATTGCATGATCTTATATGAATGCTGTGGAGACTACCTATTAGAATTGCATTTCAAAAACATTTAGTAGCCCTTTATTCTTCAAAAAGCATCAAGCACAAAGAATGTTAATCCCAATTGCACTGAATTTGCAAGAAAACTCAGCCAATCCAGCTTTCATTTTTTAAAAAATGCTCCAAAAGAACATTCATGAAATAATTCTATATTGAGTGTAAGGATTTCAGGGATAGAATTTTTTAATTGAAATTATAGTTGACACACAACATTACATTAGTTTCAGTTGTACAACATTGTGATTTGACAAATCTGTATGTTATACTCAGAAGTATAGCTACCATCTGTCACCATACAATGCTATTTCAGTACCTTTGGCTATATTTCCTTTGTTATACCTTTCATCCCCATGACCTACATGGCATAACTGGAAACTTGTACTTCCCACTACCCCTTCCCCATTTTGCCTCTCCCCCCACCAGTCCCTTTTCTTTAGCAACCACCAGCTTTTTCTGTGTTTATGGGTCTGTTTCTATTTGGTTTATCAGATTCCACATATAAGTGAAATCATATGGTATTTGTGTCTCTGTGTCTGTGTCTGATTTATTACACTTTGCTATTACCCCCTAGGTCCATCCATGCTGCAAATAGCAAGATCTCATTCTTTTTTATGGTTGAGTAATATTTCACTGTATATGTATATACCACAATATTCCATTGTATAGTTATATACCACATCTTTATTCACCTATCAATAGGATACTTCAGTTGCTTTGATATCTTAGTTATTACAAATAATGCTGCAAAAAACATTGTTTTAATTAAACTTTTCATTTTCTTTAGGTATTTGTGATCTGTACATTATTCTTATGAAGACTCCCCTCATAATTGCATAGACTGCTACAATTATCCAGATACTAACTAGGTCACTAGATTTTATATAAGAATGCATGTCTCGGGCACCTGGTTGGCTCAGTGGGTGAAGCAACTGCCTTCAGTTCAGGTCATGATCCTGGAGTCTGGGGATCAAGTCCTGCACCGGGCTCCCGGCTCCACAGACAGTCTGCTTCTTCCTCTGACCTTCTCCCCTCTCATGCTCTGTCTCTCTCTCTATCTCAAATAAATAAATAAAATCTTAAAAAAAAAAAATGCATGTCTGTCACAACCTTGTTCAAATACCACCTCTTCTCATAAACCTTGCTGGATTCCCCTGAGGCAGATATAATTGTTCCTTAAAGCATCCCCAGCATATTACACATCCTTCTATTAAAGCATATGTCCTAGTGTCTCCTTTGCTTTGTCTCCTTTGCTAAACTATTTTTAGACTATGTAGTAGGTACTGAGCATACAAAGATGGCTAACACATGGCAAGGGCCCAAAAAATACTTGAAGGGGAGAAGAGAAGACAAGGGAGGGGGAGAGACAAAAGGGAAAGTAGAGAAAAAAGGTTTTCTTAATACTGGCAGATTAGGGAGAAGATATTCTTGGGTCAAGATGAAAAGAATCATTTGTCCAGCAAGCTTCCATTTGTATCCATTGTCACAAAGTAAATTAAAATCCTTCAAGGTCATTTCACAGCAATGACTGTAAATACTTAAAAAGTATTAATCGAGTGTTCTGGTGCTTCGTATCCTACTATGCCGTATGAACCATTTTCCTTATGATCTGAGGACAGTAAAATATTTTATAAATATTATTTTACCAAATGAGTATGTGTAAAAATTGTCCTCAGGGCTTCCAATGACAAAAGAGTATGCACACCAACAAAATAAACATGCTTCCCCAACCCTCAGGCAGCATTTTTTACTCCCTTCTCTGCTTCCAGAGCTCATTATTCACTCTAATATAGTAATCAGCACATGTTGGAGTCTATTATTTCCCTGCCCAATTGTATTATAAGCTTCTTGAACGCAAAGACTGTATCTTTCTTTTATCCCCAGTTTCCAATATCAGGACTGGCACATTGTAGATAGTCCATATTTATCTCTTGAATGATTAAATGAATGAGAGAACATCTTATAATACTTATATTTGAATAGATTTTAGATGTCCAGTCATCCTAGCTATCTGACATCCAACCTTAGAGGCACTTCCAAAATAAGAAGAATTGAGTTTATCTCCTGACCATGTGATTGCAACAGCATAACCAGAAAGGGGGCTCAGTCTTTCTCAGTATCCTAGGAACACTTAAATCACCCTGTGGGAGCAAGGTGACTGCATGATCTCTAATATCTACCAATAGTTTTATTTTCATGTGAAACCCAGTAAGTTCAAGATGTTTAGAGACCATTGAGCTGAGAAGTAAAACACCAAAAAGAAAATAAAAACAGAAGTATGGGTGGGGCACCTGGGTGGCTCGGTAGGTTGGGCGTCTGCCTTCAGCTTGGGTCATGGTCTCGGGGTCCGGGGATCGAGCCCCACGTTGGGCTCCCTGCTCAGTGGGGAGTCTGCTTCTCCCTCTCTGCCTGCCTCTCTGCCTACTTATGATCTCTGTCTGTCAAATGAATAAATAAAATCTTAAAAAAAAGAAAACCAACCCAGAAGTATGGGTGAAAAAAAAATGCTTTCTAGTTAAGCACAAACATATGCTAGGTACCAGGTTAGATGCTCAGGATTCATGTTGAAATAAGATGTGCTCCATGGTTTGGCTCATATATTATTTGGATCTAAGAATGCTTAAGTATCTCCTGCTTTCAGCTTAAAATGTTCTCAGAGCAAAAAAAAAAAAAAAAACAAACAACTTTAAAATTAACCATTGAGACTATAGCAATTTAATGTTCAATGTTGGTGTCTGTTTAGCTTTAAAATCCCATAAAAATACTCTTGATTTACTGATAGTTAAATAAAGGTCATAATCACAGTTTCACTCCCGAGCAGCTCTTCAGAAGAAGAGTCAGAACCTGGCAGCATCAGAGACAAAGTAGTTATGCAGACAACTGCAGGGCAATGGGGAAGGAGACATGGAATATTCTCATGAACTCATATGGTAAGGTAACCAAGAAAAGACAATAATACATGTGCTGTGTGGGGGACAGTTTAGGGACAATCCTGAAAAAATAAAGTTTAAATATGCCAGTAAAGAAGGACACATAAAACATAAGCATAATCTGAAGATGAATTTTGAAACTCTACATGTTAGATCTTATTTGAATGTGCTGATTATCAGTTTATCAAAGGAATTTTTCTAGTAGCCCAAATTCTCTAAGATGTTATATATATTTTTAAATATTTTATTTATTTATTTGACAGACAGAGATCACAAGCAGGCAGAGAAGCAGGCAGAGAGAAAGAGAGGAGGAAGCAGGCTTCCCCGCTGAGAAGAGAGCCCGATGTGGGGCTCGATCCCAGGACCCTGGGATCATGACCCGAGCAGAAGGCAGAGGCTTTAAACCCACTGAGCCACCCAGGTGCCTTATGTTGGCTTACGGTGAGTAAGCTTCCGTATCAACTTTGCAGAGTCAACGTAGACACTTGGTTTCATTTGATTCTCATAATACTTGGGAGGTAGGAGAAAAGTTTTGTTTTTGCTGTTTTTAAATTTAATTTAATTTTTTAAAAGAACTTATTTATTTATTTGACAGACAGAGATCACAAGCAGGCAGAGAGGCAGGCAGAGAGAGAGGAGGAAGCAGACTCCCTGCTGAGCAGAGAGCCCGATGCAGGGCTGGATCCCAGGACCTTGGGATCATGACCTGAGCTGAAGGCAGAGGTCTTAACCCACTGAGCCACCCAGATGCCCCTAAGATGTTATATTTTAAATTTGCTAGAATTTTTATTGGAAATAAGTGTAAAATGAGACCCAAAGTTCTTCTTGTTTAGAAAAATAAACCTATTAAAACCTCAGTTAATTATTATTTGGTATATTTGCTCATGTAGCAAATATGAATGTGCTGCAATGTTTAATCTTTACCATAAAAGGCACAGTCTGGGATGTGGATGAATTCTCTAGAGTCTGTTCCCTCAAAAATTTCCAGTTAGTAAGAGGCATTATGTCTACATAAATGGGTAAAATAAGGTAAAGTATTTCTATATATTCTAATAGGAGTCCAGAGAAAATGCCATGGAATTTCAGGGGATAGAAACACTGCCATCCAAGTAAAGACAACAGTGAATCTTGGAACACTGAAAAAATAAAAATGAAAAATAAATAAATGAAATAAAATAAAAGCATCCGAATTATTGGCGGAAAATACAGGTCTTGTCTAATGATTATCTATAAAACAGGAACAATAATGCTTGCTTTGCAGATGTATTATATAGATAACTGTGCATGTGCAAAAGGTCTCAAATATCAAACATATAATTTGATAACCAATAAATGAACTAAAACATTAACTTCTGAGGATTCACTGCCAGTTTTTATTCAGACCCTTACTAAATATCTTTAGTAATATTAGTCTACATTCTATCCTTAGGAATAAGGGCTTGCTGATAGTTGTTTCTCAATAATAAGATTAGAGTGCCCCAGTCTTTATCCTTCTTACTCCATTTCTTATTCCGCCATTCCTAAGTGGAAGTAAGGAGTTCACACAAATGATTCAGGGGCCAGGTGGGTCCTGTGGTATGTAAAACTGGAATAAAACAAAAAGTGGTGGGGATCTTGGCAAGTTGGAAAACAACTGTCTCTTCTAAAAGCATTCGATTTTAAGTTCTAAAGATTTAAAATGCTATGCTTCAAAGATTCAGAGAAATTCCTCTCAAACTTTCCAGCTGGTATTTTGCAGAAATTCACAAGCTAATCCTAAAGTTCATATGGAAATCAAAGGATCCAGAGAGCCAAAACAGTCTTAAAAGAGAACAAAGCTGGAGGATTTATACTTCTTGATATCAAAACTTACTATAAAGCAACGACAATCAAAACAATATGGTACTGTCATAAGGATAACCTATATATCAATGAAATAGAGTTGAGAGCAAACCCTCCTATTTATGGTCAGCTGATTTTATGGTCATTTTTGACAAAGGTGTCAAGACAATTTAATGTGAAAGGTATTGGAGCAATTAAATATCCAAATATGGATTTGTCTCCTTACCTCACACCATATAAAATATTAACTCAAAATGGATCCTAGACCTAAATTCAAGAGCTAGTAGACAAAAATCTTCAAATACGTAAATTTTTGTGACCTTGTATAAGTATTTTTTAGATATGGCACCAAAAGCCTAAGGGATAAGAGATAAAAATAATGACTTGGACAATATTAAAAACTTTTGTGCTTCAAAAGACACCACCATGAAAGTGAAAAAGACAAGTTACAGGTTAGGAGAAAATATTTGCCAATACTGTATCTAAAAAAGGACTTGAATCCAGAGATAAAACTCTTTCACATCCAAAAGAAAACAAATGAATTTTAAAATACACACACAAAAAAATCCAACAGTCATTTCACTATGTGAATGCCCAATAAACCTATGAAAACATGCCCAATATCATTAGGAATTGTGGGAATACATATTAAAACCATGAGTTATTATTTTACCCCCACTAGAATGGCTATAATAGAAACAGACAAAAACAAGTATTAATGTGAATGTTGGTAAACTGGCAATTTGGATGCTAAATGTTACAACCACTTTGGAGAAGAATTCGGCAGTTTAATTGGTTTAACATAGATTAACCATATGACACAGTAATTCCACTCCTTGGCCTCTATGCATGGGAAATGAAACAGAAGTCCTCAAAACATGTATATAAGTAGCAGTTCACAGAAATATTATTCATAATAGGAAAAAAAGGGAAACAACCCAATGTCCATCAACAGGAGAATGAATAAACAAAATGTAGTATATCCATTCAATGGAATAGTATTTGGCAATAAAAAGGAACCAAGTACTGGTATCGTCTACAACATGAATAAACCTCAAAAACCATACGCTAACAAAAAAGCCAGACAAAAAGACCATATATTTTATGATTACATTTATAGGAAATATCCAGAAGAAGTGAACCTATAGAGAAAGATTTGTGGTTGCCTGGGGTAGAGTGTGGGAACAAGCAATGACAGCAAACAGATACTAGTATTTTTTGTGATGGGTGATGCAAATATTCTAAAGTCCAATAATGGTTACAAAACTCTTAAGTAAAGGTCAATAAATAGTAATAGTTAAAATGGGTTAATTGTATATAAATTACAACTCAGTTGTTTAAAATTTGAAAAAAAATACCATACTGGCCAAAGGCTGTAGTCTCCATTTTCCCCTCATGTGCCCATCTTGGAACTCCTGGATTACAAAAGGTTGAATGTAAATATGCTGAATTACAGATTCTCCCTAGGAATAAACAATATTACATACTACTGATTTCTACTGGTCGGGAATGGAGTCCAAAGCAAAGTGCACCAATGGCCAAAGCTAAACAACAAAGTGCCAGGTTTGGTCCATAACTGGAGAGAAAGCATGATACACAAGAGTTAGAAAGCAATTGTTGATGGACATCACAATGAGGTCTATTTTAGGAGGAACTGGAAATCAGATTTCCCGGAAATCAAGAACCAGTATTGGAACCTTAATTTCAACAATTTGTGACGAACTATATTGAAGGTCTTCCTTGTTGCTGCACTTGTGCTCTCTACAGTGTTTCCTGCAGAAGTGCAGGTTCTTGTCATGAACACCATAAAGATAATTCTTAACTCTTCATAGTTGCCTATCTCTGTACCTCGTGCTCCAAACTGCCCCCACTACACAGGAACATATATCATTAGAGTAATTTCAATGCATGATTCAGGTTCAAATGCCTTTGCCCTTAAAGATAAGAACAAGAAGCCAGAGAACTTTAACAGAATCCAGTATTCCAGACAGAAATTAATTTCTTTTGAAGCTTGAACACATACTAGATATGGGACCTTCAGGGGTCATGCTTCTCCTTGGATCCTCAGTTTCCTCCTCCCTGTCATGTGGTTAATGATATTATCTTCCAGAGTTTTGGAAAGATCTAAATGGCAGATCTTAAGTCAATCATTTGACACTTGGTGCTTAATAACTGATGGCTATTTTGACCCTGAAAGGTAGGACCAAACCAGTTACCCTGGAGCCTTATTATCTCAGCATGTCCTATGCTCCATGGTGTTCCTGCAGATAGAAGGCTGGGTTTGGTCTTTAAAGGAATTCCTATAGAATATGCTAGGTATATTAGTCAGCTTGGGATGCCTAATAACAAAATGCCATAGCCTGGCTAGCTTAAACAAAAGAAATTTATTTTTTCACAGTTCTGGAAGCTAGAAATTGGAGAGCACGCCAACATGGTTTGGTTCTGGTGAAGCTCTCCTGGCCTACAGATAAGTATCTATGTCATTACAAGATAGAGATCTGCCTTCCATTCTTGTAAAGCCATGGTCCTAGCAGATTAGGGACCCACCCTCATGTAACTTTTACCTTTTAACAACCCTATCTCTACATACTGCCACACTAGGGGGCTAGGGTTTCAACAGATGAATTTGGAAAGGACACAATTTAGTCTATAGCACCAGGGAAGGCTTATTTAACCACAGTATATGGGCACAGAGCTGGTGTACCTGGTGTCAAATTAAAGGCTCTGATTATCTTTCTTTTACCTATCACCTTTCCATTACCAGATTGTTGTGTGTGTGTTTTTTTTTCCCTTCACTGTTAAAACCTTAAAAAAAAAACAAACCACAAAATTTGACCAGGAAAAAAATCATATTGGTACTCAGTGAGACCTGAGAATTCCTAGAGTCCATTCTGAATGCTGTTTTCCTGCCTAAGGCAGGTGATCTCTCAGGCTTCATGATTCCTTGCTTTTTCCCTCTGTGCTAGACACTTTTCTGGTTCCTTTCAATGGACCAATGGGGGCTTCATGTTAAACCAAAAAACCCTGACTACTTTAACCTGGAATTCTTCCTCCTGCTACTTTCCCATGCATACTCTTAAGCAACAGGAAGAGCCTAACAAGGGAAGAATGCCAGGGACCTAATGTTTGTGTCCTTCAAGATACATATGCTAGAACCCTAATGTCCATGTATTAATGTTGGAAGGCAGGGTTTTTGGGAAATGATTAGGTCATTAAGTGGAGCCCTCATGAATAGGATTAGCACCCTTATAGGAAGAGATCTGAGAGGTGCTGTTGATAAGCTACCAAGTTTATGGTATTTTGTTATAGCAGCCCAAGCTGACAAGATAAGGAGCCTTCAACAAAGAACTAAGATTGAGTTTAAGAGTTGAGACCACCCTGCAGTATTAGTCAAAATCTTATAGGCATAAGATGGAGGGGAAGATGAAGGCAGAACCCAGAGTCAGTCATTGTACAATATGTATAGGCACTTTATATACATTACAGAGCTTACTTTCTTAATCAACTACCATCTGTTCTCCTATTTATCAATACAATACCCTTCTCAGTCTTTCAAATCCTAGCTCTTTTTCAACTTACCTCTCACTGGCAGTGATTTCACTAAAGTATTTATTTATTCTGAAAACTATTTTATAAGTGAGTTTTCATGATAGAATTGTTAAGAGCTGGGGTTTGAGGCTTGACAGACCTGGATTTATATCCCAGATATGCACCAGATACTTCTTGGAAAAATTATTTAACAACCTGTAAAATAGAGTTAATCACATCTCTCTCATAGGGCAGTGTAAGAATTAAACAAGCAATTATGTTGGGTGCTTATTGCATTACCTGATTCAATACAAAGTAGCTTTTAATATTATCAAGATAAGTGACTTTTCCAGGGTCACTGATACCAGAGAGGAGTAGAACCTTGTGTCCCATTGTAGTCTTCCATGCTACCCCTCTTTTTTGTAACTGACACATCTCTTGCATTCTAGGCTAAGAGACAAAATTGTTTAGCAAAGAGCATAAACATAGAGACAGGGCCCTAATCTTGTAACCAGCATTTGCTAGCCCTGTCCCCCTGTCCAACTCTGTGTTCAATTCTTTTCATCTGTCAAATGACTAACTGTGAGAGTATGTGTTAGAGTTCCTTAAACACTGCAGGTGCTTTCAAAATATTGGCTGCTTGTATTTTGCCTCTTTATTTGATAATGCCATAAGAGATACCACAGCTCATATCACCCTCTTTCATGACTATGTTCCCTGTGCCCACCATTCTCCAATCCAAACCTACTTTGATAGAATAGTCAATTCTTAAGAGCAAATTTAGAGTACAAACAACATTTAGTTGGTTCGTGGTCCATTGATCTCATTCTCACACTTGCCTAGTGAGCTAGGATAGGGCTTTGAAGTGATCTCCCCCCAATTTCCAGCTGCTGTTACCAATAGGTCAGAGCCAAGATACAAGCTGAATTGTATTTGGCTAACACCAAGTTGGAGTTTCATTCATTCCAAGTGTAGACACTATTAAGCCATTTCACAAGTTGTGTGTAATGGTAGCAGGGGCTTACCAGCAATGGTAGAGAGAAGGGGGAAAGTGACCAGGAAGATTTCTGGCACAGTGAACAGACTCTGGCAGGCAACTCCAAATGGTTCATTAATGGATAGACAAAAGGAATTTGGATTTTCAAAAACAATCAAAACTCTAACAAAAGCAAATCCCATAATAGATCAGAACATCGACATGAAGTAGATCAGTAGAACAGATATTACCAGGTCCAAAGAAGGATTATTCCACTCAAAGTTCAGAACACTCAATTCTACTCTCCCAGGATCACCACTGTCAAAACTGCTAAAACTGAAGCTGCTCTTACTTTGCTTGCCTCATCTACTGGAGCTGAAAGGAACTTTAGATGAGTAATCTCTTAACTATAATAAAGAGGGTATAAATATGTCAATTAGTTTCTCAGATTTGAAATGGATCTTAGAAACCACGAAGTTGAAACCTAACCATCTCCCCAACCTTGCACTCCTCCATACATCATTTCTACAGCAGAGAAAAATATTCAATTTTTCCTGCAGACTTTAATATGGAGCTCAGTTCTCTAATAAGAATGAAGCACAACTCAAGTGCAAAATATAGCTATTATATGGATCATCCAAAATCTGCAGGAAGACAAAAAGCACTGAATTAAAAGATTCACCTTGGGCAAGTTAATAGACCTTCCTGAGCCTTAGTTTTCATTTGAAATGTAAGATGTTTGAGTACTCATCTCCTGGGCTTGTGAAGTTTAGGTAAGATCATATGTATGCAATAATATAAGGTTTGACATTGTAATTTCTCAATAGATGTTAGCAATTACCTTCATTATTACTAAAGTTTATTTTTCATATATATATGTATATACATATATATGAGAGACTTGAATAAAGTGGAAGTTTATAATGTAATTTGCAAATTTCCCAACTAAAAGCAATGATTATAAATATTTTTACAACGTTTTCCCCCACTGACAGATTATAAAACTTAGATCCAAATGGTTAGCCTCTGTTCTTGAGTATGTGTATGTATGTATTTTAATTTCTATTAAAAAATAGCTGCCACTTATTGAGCCCCTATTTTGTGCTAGGGATTTTCACACATTACCTAATCCAATGCTTAAGGTCACCCAGTCAGGTCTCTGACTCTCATGCTCCTTGTACCTGCACTAATGTCTTTTGTGTTGATTCCTAAAAAATGCCCTTGGTTTAAGAAACAAGAGCCAGGCTCTAGGAGGCTGGAAATGAAATTGTATTGGTGTTTTAATGCCTGTAGCCTGTAGTGATTTTGAGTAAGATTGCAAACTTCATGGAGAACTGGTAGCCTCAGGAAGAAGCTGTCAATCTCAATTAAGACATCACAGTGTCAGATGAGGAAGGTACTTCCATGAAGCCTATTGTTGAATGAATGTCAGGTGAAGGCAGTACTAATTACTCCATGATCCAAATATGTCTATTTCCTACTCCTCTCAAACTAAGGTCACTAAGTTATTATGGCATGGTGGTTTGCACTATTTTGGATTCCGCCAAGTGGCAGGTGGCCTGACAAACATGCAACTCAGCATGTTTTGTTGGGTCCCCACAGCTGTGCTGCCAATCAGTTCGGGAGGGCTGCAAGTTAATGCTAATTAGCTTCTGTTGATCTGCATATTCCAACGGCCTCCCAGGATTCCCATTTTGATATGCAAGATTGCCAGTTGGGTATGTGATTGAATTAAGAAGGAAAAAAGATTTTATCTTCCATGCAGGGATTTGTGCATCTGAATTCCCAGCAGAGGCTGTTACCCTTCTGGTTCATAGTTGGCAGTTCTGGCCCCCTGGAGCATGGGCTTCAGGCTAAAGGTGCTGCCGCCCTGCTTATGAAAACAAAAATGCTACCCTAACCTCCTAGCAGTATTAAGAGTCAATATTCTTTCCATCTGGTCTGTGAACTGGCACTGGCAATTTAGATGGGTAAGGAATCTATAGTTTTCTTCTCCATTTGATTCAAATCCGTTTAGCTCAAATCACCTAAAATACAAATACAGCAGTAATGGAGGATTATTTCTTGTGCTGTGCAAAGAGCACACACTCCAAATGGTCACTTCCAAACCCATTGGCTGTCATTGGGCAAACTGTTTTACTTTTTTGGACCTCAGTTTCTTCAAATGTGATGTTAGGAGGCTGTTTCATTAAATGAAAGAAGGTATAGGACAAAGATAGCAAAATGTTTGACATATATTAACCCTTGGATATCGTAATGTATTTTTGAAATCATTTTTTTTTAATTAGCTGTCCAGTGGGCACTCTGTGCCAGCACAATGCATGTGGTGGGAAGTTCAAATACATATAAGATTATTCATTTCCCTCCAGGCATACATAGTAAACAGACAATTACGATGGGATAAATGAAGTCCCTTCCAGAATTCTAGAATTCTTTCGTTCAGCTATGATTACAAGGGAACACCCCAGTTTTCTGGCTTTACTTAATAGCTTTGTTTTCCTGGGTATGTTGCTTAACTTCTCTGGGCCCACATTTCTCCTTCTGTAAAAACAGTGCCTACCACATAGTATCATTGCGTCACTTTCATGAAATATTGCTTGTTAAAGCTACTGACATAGAGTAGGTGCTTAGTCAATAGTATTTTCCTTTCAATGGATAGCATGAGAATCACATGAGTTCAACAAATTCTGGGGTGAAGGACAAAGGTAGGAAAAAAAGAGGCGGAAGGGTTTTAGCCCTGCTAGGAAAGGAACTCGGCAGGAAACTGCACTATAGGGGCTGATGGATTTAGATTTTGCACCTGTATTTCATCAAGGCAATGAAAATATGATCTCACTGGGTAAACATTACAAAAACAATTTTCAAAAGTTTAACTTGGCTGTAGCCTTAGAAAGTTCTGCTTCCCTGAAGTGATTAAACAATATTTCTTGGAAAACATTTGCTAAATATAATTGTGAGGGAATTTTTCTTTCTTTTTCTTATTGTTGGATTTAGGGGGCCCAGTTGGATTTTTGCAGGAAAAGTTACCAATGTGATTGCTATATTTCTATTTTACATTAATCACATTTCGTATATTTTCATATGTGTGTGTATAAATATGTATGTCTCCATTTCTCTATGTATATGCATAGAACGCATGTGGGAATGTGTCTATATGTAGTATATGCATATAAATGTTCGTCTATATATATACAAATCTGAGAATCGAGTACATGCATACACATATACATGTGTTTTATAATATGGCATCTATATCACTCACTTAGGTATTGTTGTGGTTAAGAGCATAGATTCTGAAATTTGACTTTCAGAATTTGAATCCTAGCTTTATCATTTATTGCTATATGGCCATAGGCAAGTAACTTCATCTGTACATCTCAGACAGTATCTTAAATAATATCTTAAGATATCTGTGAAATGGAGATAATTTATCTACTGCAAACAGTAATTGGAAGAATTAAATAGATTAACATACATGAAAGTGCTTAAAAATAAACATGGTAAATAGCTCTGATATTATTGTTATTGTGACTATTATTACTGTGTTATTTTTCATTCATTCATTTGGATTACTTTCACATTTTTTGTTTTAAACCTCAAGTGGAAATTATTTAAGTAATATCAGAGCCTTTCTATTTTCTAAGTGGTAGGTATTTTAATTAAATTTTAAAGCACATTATTCCTTTGTTGTGGGAAGAATCATCTGGATATATGTATTTAGATCCCATCTCACCACCATCCCCCCGCTCTTGGAGAAAATAGTGAAATAACCATGAATGCATATGTTTTAGACTAAAAGGATCAATGTGCTATTTGACAATGCAAATTGAATGTATGTTTTACCAAAACTATTGTTTTGCATACTTTGTTGCTTCTTTGAGAGAACGATTTCTTCATTAAGTAGAACTTTAGGCTGCAAATTATTGCTTCTTTTGACCAAGATGCATATGCTTGTAGTAGATCAAAAGATATTAGTAATAGAGACTGCATGATTATAAGGGGAAAAAATGCAAGCCCAGTATTTAACTCAAGCTAGAAGAGAAACTGGAAAAAGAGCTGGTGTGCTTGGCACCACTCAAACTGGACTGGATTTGAATCTCAGCTCCATCTCTTCCTAGTGTTGTGACCTTAGGCAAGTGTGAAGTCAGAAGTAAGAATCAGCCTTTCAAATGGTGTTGGTGTTGGACCATTGCCTTCCTGTGTCATTGTCTTATGGCCATAGAGCCAAATATACCTTTTCCAGTGAAAGGTGGAAATTGTCATCAACAATGTGGGCATTTCCACAATCATCCTGGGAAAAACTTAATCCTTGGACTGAAAGGAAGACAGGAGAAAGAACATTACCTATTTTATAGCTCTCGTTTTGTTTCTTTAAGCAATCCACTTAACTATGGAACTAATATTCACTAGACTCCTATTCTAGGTTAGATTGGAATGCTAGTAATTGTATAGGACATGGACTCTGCTCTTAAAATACTAATTAAGAGATTTTGAATTGTGAATAAAGTAAATAAAATAAATCCATCAGTTTGATGGATGCTGTGGAGAGTGCAAAAATCTGTATACACAGAGGAAGAGGAAATGGTTAGCTCTCTCCAGGGACAAAGGGAAAGTATCAAAAGTGAGGTGAAGCTTGAGCTATCTCTAAAGAAAGGGTAGGAATAGTAAAAATAGAAGGGAAAGAGGTTTCAAGCAAAAGGAACATTCAAAGCCACTGTGGTAAAGTTAGTATAGCAAATTCAGGAAATGTCCATAGTTCAGTGTGCTTAGATCTTAGAAAGTGAAGAGAGGAGTAATCTGAGACCTTAGGCCTAAAGAGATTATTAGTCCCACTTTGATGGCCTATGTATTACATGTTCAATTATGTGATTTATTTTTCCTAGGAGCAATGTGAAACCATCAAAAGGTTGTAAGCAGTTGAGAGACATATGTATATTTTCATTTTGGTACATTCCTGTGGGTATATGAAGAATAAACATGAAAAGGGAAAGAATAGAAGCAGAAAATTATTTGAGGGGGCATTATAAGAATGGGGACATGTAATAATCAGGGTTAGAACTAAAGAAATACAAAGGGACATGAAAAAAAGATCTTTAGAGATAAGTATCTCTAAAAGTTGGAAATTGGTCCATGGAAAGAAGGGGTCAAAGGTGTTCCCAGGTTTCTTGTTTGGAGGTGATTAATACTGGGATACATGTTGAAGAGCATTGGGGGAGTGGGCAGAAAATAAGAATTTCATTCTGAAAATTCTAAGACTGAGATGCTTAGGGGACACTAGAATTGGTACACAAATTTGGACATACGGATTTAGAGCTAAGGGGAGAGTTTGGAGCCAGGTAGAAACTTAGAAATAATAAGCTTAGAAATGGCAACTATGAGAGTATACCTAATAACTCAGAAAATGCTTTCCTAGTGAAAGGAGAGTACAAAGGAGAAACCACCAAAGGTTGACAACATTTATGACAAAAGATACCTATCATCTAAGTGGCATTGATCTTTCAATACACCAAATGAAGCCCTAGACCTGCTAAAAGACTCTGAATTAGACTCTTCCAGAAGCTGTTTACTTTCTCCACCAAGGTGAAATGAACCAACTCTGAAAGATAAAGCAATTGAACCAATAGAGAAAGAAAAAAATGAAAGAACTAAAAATTTGCTGACCACTGCTTTGAAGGACATTTCTCACATTTTCTCTAACACGTGAAGGGATGATAAGCCAGTTCACTCTTCTTTCAAAATAATTAAACATCCAAAAATACAGGATTAATCATACAAGAAAATAGTAGTCCATGTCCAATGTTACTACAATAAAAGGACACCTTAAAAGGCCCCATTCATACAGTAGTAATAAGAAATACAATCATCTTTTGGTTTCTGTTGGTTGGGGGATTTTTTTTTAAGCTCATGAATGAAAGGTCTCCAAATGATATGGGTCCTGTAGTTTTTCTCAGACAGGTTAAAAAATATAAAAGAACTGAGACTAATTTAAAGAATAGCTTAGTACGAAATTTAGAGAAGGAGAAAAAAAAAAAAAAACCTTAGGAGATTTCTTAAGAATCGAAGACAAGTTTTAATGAATTGGGTGGAGTTGATAGAGCCCTGAAGTTTATTCTCCTCTGTATGAAGGAAATGATCTCACAGTGATAATACAAATGGTATTTATATGATTCACGAAATAGTTTCCTAAAAGCTAATTATAAATGGATTTCATAGCTCCTTAGACTCAGAAAACACAGTACATTTCAGTAATTTATTTACTCTCTGTGAAGGGACTTTATGGATATTTGAAAAAAGATTTGGTTCAGGACAAATTAAACACAAGGAGCTTTTTTTAGTCATGACAGGTCTAACAAATTTTTTTATTCTCTGGAATTTGAGCTCTGGTCACTGCTGTCACCAGCTAAATTCATTTTGATTACAGCTTTCTGCCTCTGTGACTACAAAAACCCAGCATTTCCCAAGCCCATCCAGGTAACATACTGTTCAAGCTACCTGGAATGTCTTCTCTTCTCTCTTGATAAACTATTAATCATTCAAGACCTACCACAATTTTATCTCCTGTGAAGTCACCTATAATTTATTCTATTGTTCCTTCTTCTGTGCCTCAACAATATCCTGATCATATTCCTATATGACCATTTACCAATCTTATTACAGTTATCAGCTACACATACATCTTTATAGCTGGACTAGGACTTGCTCCATGCCTGGCACACAGGACACATTCAGTTGTTATGATACCATGATTACTACTTCATCATCATCACCCATATCCATATGTGTATCTATATCTATCTACAATTTAGATAATGAACTCACAGATGTGGTCTCTCCTGAATATCAAGATACATGCAAGAGTGTAAAAAGATACATGTAAAGAGTGTACTACCTTTAATTCCACTTTTCAGATGAGAAAGGTTAAGATAGACTCTAAAGTCTTATCCAGGGATGCCTGGATGGCTCAGTTGGTTAAGCGGCTGCCTTCAGCTCAGGTCATGATCCCAGCGTCCTGGGATGGTGTCCCACATCGGGCTCCTTGCTCGGCAGGAAGCCTGCTTCTCCCTCTGCCTCTGCCTGCCTCTCTGTCTGCCTGTGCTTACACACACTCTCTCTCTCTCTGACAAATAAATAAATAAAATCTTAAAAAAAACAATAAAGTCTTATCCAGGGTTCCATAGGAAATAAGTGGGAGAAAAATCAATTCTCTTCTTCTGATATTAGATTCTAATGCAGTATGTTCAATTAAGTGGAATTTTCAGAGCCATGTTTTTATAAGTTTATCCCTTGGATCTAAATTTTACTTACATAAAACTCAGATGAACAAGATTGAATTAACATATCCCTAGGTTTATCACAGTCATCAATTCATGCAATGAACTAATCATAGTAATATATGTGTTAATATGATTGATACCCATGAATCCACCACTTATTCCTACAACTAAAATACTCGCTATAATCAACATACTCCTCCTTCCTCATCTCACCAATCTGATTTATTGTCCAGCTTAAAGTATCTTTAATTTGAATTTTATGCTTATCATTCCTTTGAATTTGTGTTCATGTTTAGTTTTTTTTTCATTTTTGAACTTTACATTAAAATTATGTTGTATTTAGTTTTCTGGAACTTGATTTTCATTTAACATTATCAATATTTATCCATCCTATTTTATCTAGTTGCAGCTCTTATTTTTCACTGCTGAATATTTTATGAATATACTATAGTTCATTTAACTATTGTTTTATTCACAGAAATTTGGGTTATTTTTAAGGTTTTTTTGTTTCATGAATAATGTTGCTATGAACAGGTCAACATTCTTTGAATATATACCTGGAATTAGAATTGCTGGGTTGTAAGTTATGTAAATATTTTTCTTTATGGGAAATGCCAAGTTGCTTTTATAAAGGAATTATAACAATTTCTAAAACCACTAACAACTGGGGCACCTGGGTGGCTCAATCCTTAAACGTCTGCCTTCAGCTCAAGGTCCTGGGACCAAGCCCCACATGGGACTCCCTCTCTGGGGGGAGCCTGCTTCTCCTTCTCCCACTCCCCCGGCTTGTGTTCTCTCTCTCACTGTGTCTCTCTCTGCCAAATAAATAAATAAAATCTTTAAAATAAATAAATAAAATCTATATATCTATATCTATATCTATGTATATATAAATAAAACTACCAAGAGAGTGCAAGAAATATCGATGACCCACATTCTCTGCAGTAATTATTGTTAGGCTTCTTATATTTTGTTAAACAAGTAAATGTGAAAAGGTATCCCATTATGATATTGATTTACATTTCCCCAATCGCTAATCATGTTGAGAGTATCTTCATACATTGGCCACATTCCTTTTTATCTATAGAACTTCCTCATGTATTCGTGATACAAATACGTTGTTATATGCATCAGAAGTATCTTCATGTGGTTTGTATCTTGTCTTTTGACTTTCCTGGTAGATGCTGTTTTCAGAATGTTAACTGGCAGTTGTTTACAACTGTATCCTTCAAAGAAAAGTGATTGGGCAATGGATCTGCTTCACCCAAACCCTGGGGATCAGCCTGCAACCAAGAACTAATAATATATAAAAGAGGCTCACCCCTTTATCTCAAGTTTTCTCTGTGGTACAGTTCATGCTCCAGAGTTTCCCATGGGATTAAGGCAAGGCTAGACTTGAGCTGAGACCATGTCTTCACTCAGCCACATCCCCTCCCTATACTGCTTTCCTCATTTCCCTACAGGTTCCTTCTAAGAGGATGTCCTCAATAAATTACTTGCACAGAATTCCCCATCTTGGTTATGATTCTAGGACATTCAATTTAAGATACTTTGAGACATCTTTTGATGACACTTCTCAGTTTTAAAATAATCAAATGTATCAGTCTTATCAATTTATTTTTTAAAAGTCTATTAATAAATGCCATCTTTCTCCAAGGGTCAGTTATTATTTAGATTTCCTGTAAATATTTTAAAATTTTGCTATTCACATTTAAATTTTCAGTGGTCCTGGAGTTGATTTTTGTATATAGCATGAAATAAGGATCAAATGATTTACTTCATATGTGAATAGCCATTTTGTCCAGGTTAACTTATTGGATTCCTTCTTTTCTTTATGTGTCTTTTTAGAAAATTGGTGATTTATTCCACATTTATTTAATACATTTTAAGATACTTTTTATATACTAAGAGTCTTATATAATTTTGAGGATATACACATAAAATGATACAGTGCCCTACCCCAAACCTGCTGTCAGGAAGCATGCAATATGGTGGGAAAAGCAGAGTATCACTGCAGTGTAAGCAGATTAAGACCTACCAGCAGGAGTCAGCAAAAAGACTTCTTGGAGGGAAACTAAAAGAAGTATTTTCTAGGTAAAAAAGGTGAACAATTCATTGTGTTTCCAGACTGAGAAAATACTTTTTATAAAAATAGAGACTGCAAACCAGCATAGAATATTTTAGAATGCCTATAGTTCTATCTGACACAAAAAGTGTGATGGCCGATAAAAATTAAGAAGTGGACTTGGGTCTATTTACAAAGGCCTTTTTTTAACAGTGTGTCTTAAATGCTACCTTATATCTCCCAGCACATCCCCCTTTCTCTTTGCAGATGGCTTCTACTCTTGCCACCAGTTGAAGAGAATGCGACTCAGCCTTGGCCATAGTAGTCTAATCCTTTGGATTAGACTAGAAATTGTCCTAGGAGAGGGCATGTAATACAAACACTCTAATTGTAATCCTCCAGTGGGATTAGTATATAACTATTGATAGAAGCCCTTTCTGTTCAAGTTGCTAATCTGAGGCTGAGAGTAGTCCTATTCCTACCACACGGAGAACATCTAAATGCAGTGAAAAATAAAGCTTACATTCACCAATAAAAAGAAAAGAGAATTGGGGCGCCTGGGTGGGTCAGTGGGTTAAAGACTCTGCCTTCGGTTCGGGTCATGATACCCTGGTCCTGGGATCGAGCCCCACATCCGGCTCTCTGCTCGGCAGGGAGTCTGCTTCCCCCTCTCTCTCTGCCTGCCTCTCTGCCTACTTGTGATCTCTGTCTGTCAAATAAATAAATAAAATCTTTAAAAATAAAAAAAGATAAAAGATTTTTATTTTATTTATTTGACAGAGAGAGATCACAAGTAGGCAGAGAGAGAGAGAGAGGAGGAAGCAGGCTGTCCGCAGAGCAGAGAGCCCGATGTGGGGCTCGATCCCAGGACCCTGGGATCATGACCCGAGCAGAAGGCAGAAGCTTTAACCCACTGAGCCACCCAGGCGCCCCATAAAAATCTTAAAAAAAAAAAAAGAGAATAGAGACTGAAGTGGAAAACTCACACAGAGAAACTTTGGGTAGCATTACAGTCCCAGTTCTATTACTTGAGGAATTATCTCCTATAGATCTTTCATCAATTCTCTTATCTCCCTAGACTTCTTAAGAATATAAAATTGAGGGGCGCCTGGGTGGCTCAGTGGGTTAAAGCCACTGCCTTCAGCTCTCTGACTGCATCTCTGCCTGCTTGTGATCTCTGTCAAATAAATAAATAAAATCTTAAAAAAAAAAGAATATAAAATTGATGTTATCATTTATTAAAATGGATACTGAGATTGGGTCTGGTATTTTTAAGTGAGAGAATTAACTAAAACCAGCAAAAACTTTATCTCAATGACAACAGAAAGCCATCAAAGAGCTCTTTTCAGGGGAGTATCATGGTTAGATTTGCCTGGTAGAAAGGTTTTTGTGGGCACAAAGTAAAAGGTAGATTATAGTAGGTCAAGAAAATCAAACAGATACAAAAGTAAAAATGGAAAAGGAAATGAATACTGAACAGTGTCTAAGTCTGCTTGATTATGACTAGCACTAATCCTTCACTTCTACTCTAAGTAGACAAATTCAAATATCTATGTCAAATGGTTTAATACCACTTTCTAAGGATTCTTGTAAAAATGTTGATCTATAATATTATTATTGGGAAAAAAACTTCTAAAACTTATATTTTTGTTATAAATTATTGGAGATTATTAAGGATTCAGAGAAGATCAAAAGCCCTAAGAAAATTAAAGTCACCTTAGTCCCAACAATTAGAAGTAGTCTATGGTGTTATCCTTTAGGCTCATAAAAATGTAGAAACACTGGCTTGCAAAATATAATTCATTCTATTTTTAACCAAATAATAGGCCATGAATAATTTCTCCTATAAAATATATTTTGAACATTCAATTGCTACATTTCATAGTATAGGTGCATGTATTACATTGTTTAACCATCAGTATTTCTTTTTGAGCCTTTGTTTGCTTCCAATTTTTATAATTTTGAGGAAGGCTGCCATAAGCATCCAACATATAGATATTTTTCTGCATTTTAAATTTTGGGTTGGATAAATTCCTAATGGAATTACCGAGGCAGAGGTTATATACATTTTTAAGACTCTTTCCACAAGAGAACTTTGCAAATTAGACTATATGTTTTATTGCAGCAGAATATGACAAGTCTGAAGTGACGGATGATCCCAATTCCCAGAATTTCACTGCACTTAGAGGGGCAGGGCAATCAGATTCAGCTGCTCTTCTACATTTGGGGCATAATGTGATGGACTGATTCCTGTTCTCCCTCTACAGTGTACAAATTCTTCCAAGTATCTTTTCCTTAGGAACAAAATATTCTAAGAAGCATAGAACTTGGAATTTGGAAGCTCAGCTGAATTTGTCCATGTTTCCTTAAGGGCAAAGTAGAGTGTGGAGTATTTCCCTTCCAGAACAAAGGAAATTGATTTTACAAGTTGAAGGCCCTTTTTTGAGAATTAACTATGCCAAGAATCTCACACCTATGATCTCATTTAAACCCACCCAATAATATTTGAGAAGTATATCAGAAAACACAAGTAGTATAGAAAATATTCAGGCTTTATAGCCAGCCTAATTTGTAACTTGGAAGGTGAATCCAGGTTTCATCAACTGCTTGTTGAATTGTTTGAATTATCTTCTGCTAATTACTAATTTTTCTGAGTCAAGAACGTTATAAAATCATGGGAATATGAATAAATATACCTTACTGACTGGGTAGTATAATTAAATGAGAAAATGCAGGTAAAGCAATTTTCATAG